>JXSR01S074018.1:11015-29363 GCA_000969725.1 Ophiothrix spiculata | reverse complement strand
TCGGACATGTTACTTGAAAGGAACATGTTTCAAAAATTAGTTTAACAGTTTAACCGTTCATAAGTGCATGTTTGATTTTCCCCTCGTTTTTGACCAACTTTTTGATGAAAAAGATCTGATTATTCCATGTTACCTTACTGAAAATAAAACAAAAACTATATGAATGGTTAATAGAGTAACAAGGAAACTCTTTTCCGTTCAAATAATTAATTTTTACTTTAACTAAGCAGAAATTTTTGGCAAATTTCCACAACGGAAAATTCAAATGTAAACTGACAGACTTTGACCGTCATTGTCAATGTCCTTCCGAATGTTTAATGGTACCATATGTTATCGAAAACATAAATAATTCCATTCTTAATCTTTGATTTTTAACCTGCCAAACGTTCAATGAAATCGGATTATTCGAAGTGCTTGAAATTGTGAGGTTTCGGCAAAAAGCGTTAACTTTTTCGAAGTAGTCTGTTGACGCAATTTTGACCTTGATCATGAGCGTAAAATCATTAGTAAATGTTCATATATATAAACTAGAGATTCTATTTGATATACGCCAAATATTGTGATGATCAGACATGTGTAAGTAGGCAAAAACTTGCAGTTAAAATGATGTTCAGCCAAGCGAGACAAAAAAGGGGTGTTATGACCACGTACTCTGCATCCCAACCCCCAGGAATCAGCCAAATATAATATTTTCATTATTCATGTTAATGACCTAAAAATATCTTGTAAAACACTTATGTTCAAGATACCAACCTCTGGTGCTATAAAAAATCCACCCGACTCCAAATTATGTCATATGCAAGTTTCAAATTCAAAATGGCCGCCAAAATAGCAGATTTTCATTAAAATTGACCAAAACAGCCTTTATCTTATGTCATAAATAATCAACAGGAAATAACATTTAGGGTTACAGTAGGATCAATTGCTCCCTAAGTGTATTGTTAGCTTGTATCAAATCCTATATGGAGCCTTAATTGAGATACAAAATGGCCGCCAAAATATTATTTTCGGCACAAAGATGGGCCACAGTGACTTTAAAACGGTATCAAAAACACCAAATGTTCAACATAATTGATGAAATATTGTTTTGAGGGTAACCAGAAGAGCATTCCATCCCAGATGAGGGTGTGAGCATGTTTAAAATCCAATATGGATCCATTATGATTTTAGGCACAAAATGGGGTTAAGAAACATTCGAAACAGTATGGGCCAAATTATGGTTCTTTTGAGCTACCAAATATTTGGTGCAACAAGTCTTTGTTATCTTTCTGATAAGTTGGAATAACATAAGCTATTTTGAGCTTTTTTTGGACAGAACCAATAGAAATTGATAAATTGAATATGGAAGTAAGTGGTTCCACAATTTCATTTATAACTCTTTTTATGATAAAGTTCCCACTATCATCGCAACCAGCACTTTTATTTTGATTGAACTTGTCAACAATTTTTATCATTTCCTTTGTAACAATAGGTTTAAAGAACATATTACTATTTTTCATATTATGGAGATAGTCATAATATTTTTCCCAGTACAATTGATTTGTGATGCAAGTTTAGGGCCTTTGTTGACAAAAAAGTTTTTTGAACCATTTGTTACGTTCTTTGGGTTTCTTTTATTTTTTTCCATCATCATCCTTGAATTTACTCTACGTTGTCTGTTTTCAGGATCTTCCTAGCACATTATTAAATGTTTTCCATGCCTCTCTCATGTTATTTCTAACATTTTCAAATTTGGAATAAAAATAGATTCTTTATGATTTTCGAATGAGCATGTTTAATTTATTTTTGTAATCTTTCCTTTGCTCGTTGAATTTATATAGCATTTGTAAAATTCATTCTTTTTATTTATGCTTTTTAACAAACCCTTGGTAATCCATAGTGAGATTGGATTCTTTTTCCTCTTGTTGCCACACTTCTTAAGTGGCACGCATTCATTATAAAGTTTATCGAAAGTATCCAGGAATTTATTGCAATCTTCATCAGCACCGTTACCGTCTAAGATTTTAACCTTTAATAGCTTGAGTTTTAAGTCATTAATATCAATCATAATAATAATAATTATTATTATTATCTGTAATGCGCCATTCCGTGGCGCAAACATGAAATACAAAACAATACAGTTAAAGATAAAACATTGAAATACAAAAACATTTGTAGATAAAACCAATTGAAAAGATCAAGTAAAGTTTATTACATATATGTTTTGTTGTATAAATGAGTCTTGAACAAGTTTTTAAAAGTCTGAAATGAATCACAGTTTTTTATGTTAAGAGGTAACGAGTTCCAAAGCGTTGGCGCAACAAAGGAAAATGCTCGATCTCCAAATACAGATAAAGCCCATGTATGTTGTTCAGAATGGGTTTTTTTCTACTGTACGTTTCTTTCCTTATATTATCAGAACATTACTTATGTTCTTCATTGGTTGATAATGTAGTTGGAAAATGATTTGTTAAATTAGTAACAATAATTAAAGACTTCACAATATTTTCATTTATTTGTGAGTATGTTATCGATTATTGTTGCTGAAGTTTCTGCTATTCAAGTTGGTTTATATATAACAGGAACCATTGTATAAGAATAGATAAGTTCCAAATAATCACGAATTTGTTTTTGATTATCAACTTTTAGTAGATCGATATTAAAGTCACCTAATATATAAAATTGTCTTTCGGAATCCAGTATTTTGAAAATGGGATTGATATCATGCATGAACTCCAACTATTTCTTTTTTAGATTTCTGACTCTCTATTTCCACAATGAATGATTCGAAATTGTTATTTGCAATGCATAAATCTTCCCTACGTTTATATTTCAATTTATTTGATATATACATACAAACACCCCCTTTTTCACGACCGATTCTGTTGGTATTTTCAATAGTATATCCTGGCAGACTATAGTAACTATGGGGACTGTCTTTTAAGTGAGTTTCAGATATGCAAATGATATTCAATTCATGATCTAATTGTTTCAAACAGTCTTGAAGACTATGACAATTTTTAATAAACTTCTAATATCAATATTTAGCAAATTGAAATTTCCAGCTGTTACTTCAGGGTCAGAATAGAATTGATCTGGAATTAGATATGGACATTTATGAATAGTATCATTATTATTCACTACATCACTGTAGTGTTTCTCACTATTACATTCGAATCTTAATGGATTGAAGACCATCTCGTCATATTTCTGAAAATCAACATTTGTATTATTATGTGAACTGTTCGGAATACTAGCATTAGATTCTTTAGCAACTTCTTCTGTTGTGTTTTCATGAAAATTATTATCTAAAGTGTAACAATGATGACATTTCCAGTCACTTTTTGTCAGATTCTTGATTTTATTTTATTTTAGTTTATTACTTTTTTGTGCACATATCTTTTACACAAATTACATGTTAAATCTTTGTGACAATCTTTCACTACGTTTGAGCACACAACACACGTATTATTTACATCATAATTTTTCAGAATCATATCATGACATTTTTGACAATGCAGTTCATTTTTGTTTTTGTTGTCCAGTTTTTGTCCTTTTTGTTTTCATTACACATTTTTTGTCCATATAACCTTTACATGAAATGCACAGTGAATTTCTTTGATTTTTTTGTACAAAATTTGAGCACAAAGTACATTTATAGTCAGATATTTGAGCAGACATTTAAAAATACACACAAAAAAACCACACACACAAAAAAAAAAAAACACAATGCAGTAATTTATATAGCACCGACAATTCTTTAAATTTAATTTCAACTTGATTGGTGTCAGCCAGATCAGAACAGACACAGAAGAGACATATAGCCACCAGAATATAGTACTGGAAGAAAAAAAAATTAAACAAACTTGGGTTTTCTTGATTCATCATAAATGTTTATTATATTATAAATAGATCATTTTTTTTATCTGTTTCATTAAACAAGTAGAACAAACAATTTGGCCACAGATTTCATTGATGGAAAAATATTAAACAAAATTTGATTTTCTTGATTCATAATGAAGGTTCATTAAGTTATATGTAGATCAAACTATTTCTTCTGTATCATTTAATAAATAATGTTAGCAGTCATAGCCAACACTTACAATAAAATGTCACTGTCATTTGTTTAGCTTTGAACATCAAAGTCAATTGTTGTATCAGGCTTTGCTAGTTCCATTTGGAAACTAGGATTTTGTTTGTAGAATGATGCTTTCTCCCATTCCCTTCTCTCCACACACCATTGACAAATCGCAGCCTCTCACCTTTCTTGTATAAATCTTGTACTTGTTGCTGCCATCGCTTCTTGTCTTCCAAGTCAAACTTGATGAGATCATCTGTAAATCTGTATTGTTCATTTTGCAAGCAGGTTCGCCACATCTTCATAATCTTGACTTTATCACTATATCTTAAAAGCATTATCAGAATGTGGCGAGGGCAAGGTTTCCGTGACCTATTCTGTTAACCTTCCGTCCCTGTGTGCTCTTTCAATTTCAATGTCTTCCAACGAGAACTTCCTCAGCAGAATGTCACGAACAATTAATTTGACGTTTTCGTTCTTCTCCTCGGGATAGCCAATAAATTTTAGATTGTTCTTTCTAGTATAGCGTTCCAGCTTATTCCTCTGGAGAAAATTGAGTACAATTCTAGTACAAGATTGGAATGTGCACATTTGGAACATCATTCGAGCACACTTTAAGTACAATTCTAGTACAAATTGTTTGTATTTTTTAACAAACAATTTGTACTAGAATTGTACTTAAATGTACTCGAATGATGTTCCAAATGTGCACATTCCGATCTTGTACTAGAATTGTACTCGATTTGTATTAGAATTGTACTCGATTTCTTCCAGGGTCATCTCATCATAAATCTTGGGCACATAATTTGTAATCTGGTTTATTTGGTGCCATTGATTTTTGTTCTCCACTTTCAATTGTTCATTGGCAACTTTCAGTTTCTGAATATCATTTTTATTTGAATCAATGGACTTGGAAAAATTCTTTTTGAATTTGTCCATTTGACGAACTGTTTAAATAGTGTGGACGCAATTCCGGATTTTTGGGATCCCGTTATTTTTTTATGATTATTGAACCACAATTTGCACAGGGAAAGATGAGAACATGAGTAAAATGAAAATGCAGGGTGGCAAAAATGTAGTCTGTGCAGAACAGAGCTATGGCGGAGTTTTCAAAAGGGCGATCAGAATTACTCTGAATGTCTTTAAACAGTTATTGGCGTGATTTAAAGAGTGTAACAAATATATAACACTATTAAAACACATTTCTTACTAAGTTGTACTTCCTAGTTTATACAGAATTTAACAAACATCACTTTTACTCAGAAAATTAATGCATTAAACCTCAAGGTTATCACTCGTGTGTCATAGTCTGTGGGAAAAATCTTGATTGTGGGCTTGACTACAAAATGGAGTCAGCACAATTGTTCTTGACTGATTCTTAATCAAGAAACAAATATTCAAGAACTGAATGATGCAAACTCCACACTATTGAGCATTTTGAGAAATCCAAGAAGACCGCCAAAATGACTTCCACAACATATTACAAGGCATATTTTGACTTGTAGGGTACCAATGACAAGAATATTGGTGTCAATTTTGTTGGCTTCCTGGGTTGCCAAACACAATGAATTCACAATTAATCCATCGAATGCTTTTCCATTACCAAAAATTCAATATGGCTGGCAAACCGCAATTTAGAATTGCTTAAAATAGCAAATTAATGTATAATAATTATAGCCTAGCAATAAAAACGTTAAACACATTGAAAATTGAATACAATAAATGGAAAATAAGTTAAAGAGTCAAAATAAAATAATTTCTCCCCAAATTCTGTTGCTAATATATTTGAGATCTAAAATACTGAACAACCAAATTGAGGTCCAAATATGATATATAAAAACACACATAAAGTGCCATTAATTCACAGTATTCAAACTATAACTATTCAAAATAATCGGTGGAAAATTCCTGTGAGTGTTGCAACAACATAATTAATTATTCCAAACCTATGTTGTTAAAATGATTCAAAACCACAATGGTTAATAAAATAAACTCCAAAATCCCCCCCTCCCCCCTTTCTCAAATCCACAATGGCTCCACCTTTGACTTTGAAGCATGTTCACTGCATTTGTTTTGAGAATTTGTTTTGCTGCAAATCTTAAAACCATCGCTCGCACTCAGACCCATTTTTGCCCAAAAAATTATAGTCTTGGACCTCATTATGGGGAGCCGTTTGAATTAAAGTAATAAAATCATTTTTTTTTTTTGGGTGAAAGGATTCCGATGAACATTTCATGTATAAATGTAGAGTCACTTCTTAACAACATCAACAATAAGATTAATATTAAAGCCGTTTCCCGTTTAACTTGCATTGACTATTTAAAGTTTAAAACGTTGCATTAATGTCGCTCTTATTCACTCTGACCAAAAATGCATTTAGGTGGCCATTTGGGACATCATTTCGGCCCCATTTTGAATTAAAAACAACATTGTACGGGGAAAATGATTCTGTTGTAACCCTATTGTACACTTTTGTCACTCATTGATATGAATTTTAACCCTGCATTTATGTTGATTTAATTCATTTTTTAGCAATAGAATAGTATTTTGAATTTTAAGGATGTTTATAACAATGTTTGATAAAAAAATTATACTGTTACAACCTTAAGCCATTTCCCCTTATTGTTTTGAACATATGTTTTAAATGCCTTATTAATTTAACTGTTAATGACACTCTATAACTTATTTTTGAACAAAAATAGCATCTTGGCCGCCATTTCGGACCTCATTATGAGCGTCAAATTGAATGAATCATTTGCTTATGAGCTACTTCCCTCTTTATTGTCATAAATATTTAATGTTCTTAATACTGTATTCATATCGCTCTAACCCATCTTGTACCAAAATAGTGTTTTTGCGGCCCTCTTGGACCTCATTATTGGGGCTATCTGGACTTGAAGTACTTATTTAATATAATTTGAGGATAATTTTATCTTTAGGCCGCCTAGCTGATTACTTCTATTGATTGATTGTGAAAATAGACATAAAAATGGTTGTTTTGATCAATTTTAATGAAAATATGTTGTTTTGGCGGCCATTTTGGATATTTGGTAAGAAAGTTAAGTAGTAAATGGTTTATTTTGTATTTAATGAGCCCCAAAATAATTAAATCTTTTAACCTGCAGTGCAATTTTTGGTTTTATGAAGCAATTTACAATTGGAAAATGCGTATTGGTGGTCATTTTGGATTAAGAGCCATATTAATTATTTGCAACAGGTACATTTTTGCCATCCTAACTTTTCTTCATCCTGGATGTCTACTCTATCTATGACAAAAATTTGGTCAAATAATCAAAAAAAAAATAACGGGATATAATTTAGATAGTAATTGCTTCCACAGTAAAAGTCATTGTCGTCATGAACCACATTACCATTAGCTCACTGCTCATGAATGACATTGGTCTATCGCTGATGTGTTACCTTGAATAGGTGAGGTGTCACTATTGTGGTTCGCACCCTGGTGTAGTCGGTGATGAAACCAGATCCATTTTGAAGTCAAAATCTCAGTTTCTGTGATGATGAACACTGTCACTAAATGTCACAGAAGTATCTCTATATCATAAATTGTCTATTTCAAGTATAAAACAGCTCGGTGGCGTTAATTTAGATGCTAAAAGTGCATGTTCTGTTTGACTCGACACCACGTATGATCATATTGTTACACTTAAAGCCATTTTGTATCTATTAATTTTAACATTTGGTGTTTTTGATACCATTTCTAAGTCACTTTAACCCATGTTCATGCCCAAATTCATATTTTGGCAGCCATTTTAAATCTCAGAACAGGCTCCATATTGGATATGAAACATCTTCACACTTATTTTTTAAACTAAATTTACCTTATATTTTCTAAAACGCTCAAAAACTCTTTATAACCAACAATTTTTACTCTTTTTAAACCAAAATTGCCTTAAATGTCCACAAAACTTTACATACCACGTTCAATTTTCCTAAACTCTATCCTATTTTATTCATTTTAAACCTAAATTTGTCTAATCTTATCCTAAAACTCGCAAAACACTCGTCATCACGCTAATTTTTTACTCTTTCTTAACCAGATTTACCAAAAATACCCAAACTATTCCTTATTTCCCCCAAATTATAAAATATTACCCATTTTGACTCAAATTTACCAAAAAAACGCCCAAAAAATTCAACATGGATGTATTAAATTTCTGCCTTATTTTAAAACACGACAAAATGGCAAAGAATGTATAAAAATGATAAAGTCCTGCTGGACGAGAATGATAGGATATAATAGTATTTTGATAATATCAACGAAAGACTATGCGTTTCTATTATGTAAACATGCATTTGTTCAAGGAAGATGTCACCTTTTAACCAAGTTCCATTTTGAATTATTGACATTATTCCAGATAAGCTATTGTTGAGGTTAAACACAATGTGCAGTGAAAACATATTGACATGACGTGTCGTATCAAATTCAAATATACTGGATGAATTTGCTGGCAGATTGCATTGTTACTGCAAATAACGTGTGTCTTCTTTTTAAAATGTGACGCTTCGATGTTGAATAGACGTTAAAATGCTGATTAGATAAGCACTCTGAGGCCTTGTACATGCGTAGCCTACATATGCAATAGAGTATCTGGTTTGTACATGAATCTTTGCTAGTGATTTCACGTCCATTTTCAAGGTCAAAATGACGTCAATAGACTACCTCGAAAAGGTTGACGCCTTTTGTGCCGAAACCTTATAATATCATGATGTTCGAACAATACATTCAAATTTTGACAGATTGTAGGCTTAATACTTCTTATTGAATTACAGATAATATTTTATAAACTGTGGCGTTGATTTTGAATGATAATGTAACAAATCCGCGTTGTTTTTCCTGAAAACCCGAACGTGAATTACGACTCTGAGGTCTCCCCGTTTGAACTCTGAATTGCCTGTTTTTAATACATTATCTACATTTTGTCTAATATTAGCCTTCGCATAATTTACTTGCTAATTGATCATTCCATTAAGGCAAAAATTTCAATTTTTATGTAAACCTAAGAAAAATACGGCATTCCAATGTCTATATATGTTTTAGATTTCAGTTCACGAAACTTTGCAAAAATTATATTACAATCCTCTTCTAGATACTCGTACAATATTTGATATCACAGCATTATTAGTTTTTGAGTTATCAGCAAAGATACATGTCAAAAACACATCTATTCAAAATTCAGCTAAATAATAAGCATGCACGTTTTGTGAGCGGGCTGGCGCAGCGGTAGTTCCCTCGCCTTGCACCAATGAGGTCCCGGGTTCGAGTCCCGCTCCCGGCGCTTTATGTGCATTTGGTTTTTAGTCCATGCTCGCTTCCAAAGGTTTTTCTCCGGGTACTCCGGCCTTCCTCCTGCATTTAAAACTGAATCTAAAAAACATCTTGGAGCCCTGTAAAAGATAAGCTTCCTTTAGCTTACTTGGTAGTACCAAGTTCCAAGCTCGGTATCCTTGGCGAAAGCCTAAACAAGGTGATATTTTAGTGTGCAATCTTTTTCTTACTGATCGTGTAGAACAGACTTTATATTGAACAAAATTTGGTACACTTTTCAAGGAATAATAATTGAACTCAAGTTTTACTATTATGAAACTTAGGTATCCTTGCATTCCATCATGAGTTGTTTATATTGAATCTGTCAATCAAATTGTGGGGCGAAAGTTGAAAAATATTTCAATAAGCATATTCAATTTCCACGGTAAAAAAAAATCTGCCTGATATGACGCTTAAACTTACAGGACATGATTAAATTATAATTATTTAATAGGTGAGAAATAGCAAAATTTTGAATAGGTGACCATTTTTGCCTGCGTAACAGCTTATCGGATTTTCATGATTTTGGTATCAATAGAAAAAAGAGACCCTACCCTATACCATTGTATTAAGCAATCTAACTTTGGGCCTGGCAATTTCAAGTTCACATGGAGTCGAACGAGGGTTACAATGACATCAAACGAACATGCTTACGATTTTGTTAAATTTTGAAAATATACGTTTCTGTCATTGGTATCTATCTTGTTGTTTTTTGGGGTTTTTTTTGACCATTTTTGACTTTTTGTTTTGGGAACCCCTTGCGCCAACTTTTGAGCTTCTGGGACAATTTCGCGACATTGCATGTTGTAATTATTTTTGGCACACCTGGTGTATATCAACTGGCGATAATATTAATACACCGACAATAATTTTATTGGTGTTCATAAAAATCTGAGATAATTGTCACCAAGTGGGCTGGATAAAAAAAAAATCTTAAGCATACAACACTCAAGCCGTCACTCGAATTCACTCTTGATTTTAAACATCCTACACAAATATTCACTTCTCATTTACATTTTAAAAATAAAAATGGAAGATTCTTCAAGAAAACGTGTGAGTGAAAATTTTGGGTTTGCTTTGACTATACATGGTTGGTTAATTTGACTTTGAATGAAGAGCTGAATTGCAAAATGGCTTAGAGACCATTTTTTCAAAAATGAGCTTTTGATGGATTCTTAAAATCTCCCAAAGTGGGTTAAAATCCCGAAATTGTTTTTTTTTTGTAGGACCATATTTGGGCATAAAAGGACATAATGCCCATATATGGTAACTTTTTTATTAAACATGCCGAGATGTTGAAATTTGGTATTTATAAAGTATATCATGGCCTGATAAAGAATTGAAAAAGAAATTCTGCAAAAATTTGGAAGATAAGAGAGCCGGGCTTTTTCGACCCACCTCACAGGCTAAAAAAAGGCTAAAATACAACTGTATCAATAGTTTGAATATAACAGCCATTGCAACATCATTTCCTCGGGGACAGCTCGCTAGTCCGAAAACTCGCTAGTCCGAAAGCTTGCTAGTTCGACGGCTTGCTAGTCCGACGGCTCGCTAGTCCGAATTGTAATTTAGGCTCGCCAGTCCGAATTATGAAAAAGGCGCGCTAGTCCGAATATCAAAAACAGTTCGCTAGTCCGAATTTTATAAACGGCTCGCCAGTCCGAATTTAAATAACAGCTCGCTAGTCCGAATTTCAAAATAGGCTCGCTAGTCCAAATTTTAAAATAGGCTCGCTAGTACGAATTTTAAAAACAGCTCGCTAGTCCGAATAGGAGAAAAAATGTGCACATTTCTATTACCGTTTTTCCAAATTTAGACAAGCGAGCTGTTTTCCAAATTCGGACTAGCGAGCCTATTTTAAATTCGGACTGGCGAGCTGTTTTTAACATTCGGACTAGCGAGTTGTTTTTAAAATTCGGACTGACGAGCATAATTTCATATTCGGACTAGCGAACCTTCGGACTAGCGAGCTGTTTTTTCGGGCTAGCGAGCCTTTTTTAAGGTTATATTTTCGCTATTGAATAACGTTTCGGACTAGCGAGCCTTCGGACTAGCGAGCTTTCGGACTAGCGAGTCGTCGAACTGGCGAGCGGACCCCCATTTCCTCACTAGTAACACCTCTTGGCACCAAATTGTACCATGTTTTGCATAGCAGTTTGTATAAACGCCTTCCAGATGTTTATTGTATCTTGTGATTTTTTCCAGGTGTTACTTACGTACTGAGTAACCTGCTGAGTGGGTAACCAGTTAAAAGTAGCACCTGGTCACCCCTACTTGTAAACCGTGTTTATGCTTGTCTTGAAAAAAAAAATGCATTTGTTGTATTTAATTCTTCAAATAATCTCGATTTCACACGGCAGTTTGAGAACATCTGAAATAATGGCCATGGTCAGGCTTACCAAATGCAGATTCCTGGTGACGCTTTTTTATATCGATACTTTTTTTTTCGATTTTAAAGAAGAAACCAATAAACATATAGAAGACATGAAATAAAATTTCAAAGTGCTGAACTAATCTCTAGAGGAAGTGGAAATACAAATACATGGAAGTTGAGAAGATAATGAACCATAACATTGTCCTCCTCGTCCTCCTTTTCCTCTCGTCATGGACAAGTTTTGTGTACATTCATCACAATTTGAATTTTTACATACTAATAAGATGACGATAATAATCAATTGCTCGATCTGAAGGTATTACATTTCTGCCTTAAAAATATTTTAAAACAAGACACATGGCAAAGAATATAAAAAAAATGATAAAGTCCTGCTGGACGACAATGATAGGATATATAGTTTTCTGATAATAATTAGAATCATGTCTATCAACGAAAGACTTTACGTTTCTATCATGTAAACATGCATTTGTTCAAGAGAAGATGTCACTTTTAATACCAAGTTCCATTTTGAGTCACATGACATTATTCAAGATAAGCTATTGTTGAGGTTACGCACTGAATTTTGCAGTATCCAAAGCCCAATCTACCTCAATTTACAATGAAAACAATGAGGCAACATTTTCAGGTGTGCGTTAAATCGGTTAATGTCCTCGTTATCACGCCTTTCGTGCAAAGTAATCATCCTCGGCTTCGCCTTGGGTGATTATTTTGCACGAAAGTCGTGATACTCGGACATTAACCTTATCAGAATCGTTAATATCCGATCTTTTAAAACCAATACACGTATATAAGTGAAATATAAAACACTCACATGACAATGCCATATTTTGCATTTTTATACATAAAACCAAAGAAACAGCGATTGTCTGCCTTGATGGATTAAATTCTCATTCAAAATCAACGGCACATATTTATACACTAGTTTTGTTAATTCAATAATGATAAGTAAAATGTATCATACAATCTGTCAATATTTCAACAAAATTGAATTGTCCAAACATTATGAAATGAATCAACTTACATTATGAAATGAATCAACTTTATCAAAGTAATCTGTTGACGTCGTTTTGAACAACGATTGTTATAAGGAAGTAAAATCATTAGTATAATCATGCATGAGACTATTCCACGTGTGTGCTGAAAAATGGTGATATTCTGTCATGTGCATGGACCAAAGACGACAATTCTCCGTCTCCCAGGGGGCCGCTGCCATTGCAGCCTTTCTACCTTGATTCATATTATACCCTAAACAAGTATTTTGTCATGTTTTCCCCACCCTAAACAAAACTGTTCAAATCAAGGCTGAAAAAAACATACCCTTTTTAAGTAAGCCTTCACTGAAGGCTCATTCTCCGATAAACCGTGCAACTTTGGTTAGAGAAATGTTGAAATTTCGACTACTAACAACTCATGAAAAACATACAAAATCATAAACTTTTATAGCTTCTGAAGAAGAAAAGGTGCATGGGAGATGTTTTAAAAATACTTGATTTTTAACCATTGTATTCCCTATACCTAAAATTCGTATCTGTCGGTTCGTATCTGTTGGAATCTTTTTTAAATATTCATTATTGAGAAAATTAGTTTTCTTACAAACTTGATGTTTACACTAATTTAGGAGCTTTACACATACTACACTGTGGTGTAGTATTTTGCTCATAGTGTACCGCGTTTTGCGAGAAGGGAGCAAAATGTGCGGTTCGTATCTGTCGCGACGTGACAGTCACATAGGGTATTTTTGATATTAATATCCTTGTAAATCATTACTGTAAATATATAATTCTATATAACATATTTGTTATTCAACACTTAAGTTTACTTGATAAACCCAATGCGGAATCATCCCTCAGCTCGTATGCCATATCAAATACTTAATATAATTAAACTTTATATGTCATTATCAATACCTATTACGGGCTGTTTTAACAGCGTGCATTGCGTTTGATATGCCCGAATGAACATTGCTTTTATCATGTTTATATATTAATATTTGAAATGATTGTTGTGCAATTTTGTGTGTATATTTGTTTTATGGTCTAATATCTCATTTTATATCATGCTTGGTGTACTATAATTATGTGACATTTGTGTAAATCAAGGAACGATATATATTTGCTTACTTTTATTCTCAAATGGTGACTGTTTTACTATAGTGATTGTATATGATGAAACTATTTTTAATGTTTATATTTATATTTTTGTTAATGGTTAAAATTCTTATCTTGTAGTATATAGTTAAATGTAAACAGGGCCCTGAGTAAGAACAGCTTTTTGCTGATACGGGCCACCCTGTATAAAGATAATAAATAATAATAATAATAATAGTTTAGGAACGGGGGCACATAAAACATAAAAAGTATGGCTGGCGACATGGGGAAAAGTAACGATTTGGCATTTTCAGATTAATCGTTATCTACTTTCCTGGAATGATAAATTGTTTAGCTTCACATATATTACTAATGTGACTCTAATGTATCACCTAAACCACTCAAATCATTTATAATAGGTTTAACAACGTTAAACAAGCAACACGAACATGAGCGACACCAAAACGGCAAAGTTGCACACTTTATCGGAGAATATGTCTGAAGCTTACCTTAAATATATTCTTGTCTTCTTGGCTATATAAGCATTTTGCCCTTTCAACAACACATTACTCATATGGTAAATAACAGAGTTAACAGAAACTGAAGAACTATCAGCCAATTGTTCTTTTTGATTAAAAACAGCATTTTAGGAAAGATTTCATTTTCATACCCTTTACAAGTACCGGGATAAGTACCAAGTTTGTGTAAACTATACCCTTATTTCCAGATTTTTGCAATTTTGATACCCTTTCCAGTGTACCGGAGTACATCGCCCGTTCGTAAATTACTACCATTTTTACTCATTTTGTGTACGCGTCACGTATGTCCACCTTGTAATGACAGTGGCCCCCTATGTCTCTCTTGTGAAAATGGACTGCAGCCTAGATAATTCCTCTAAATCAGCGAAAGTAGAACACATATTATACTTCATTTATAAGCATTTTAAGTATGCAAAATAAAATTGAATAATTCATACGAATTATCTGCAAAGTTTATTAGATTATACGTCGAACAATATGCTTCGTTACATCTTTATACGATTGCACCATATTTTTTAAATGAACTACTTAAATCATAACACGTGAAGACTAGTTACAATGATAACTATGGTAGAGTTATGTTTTGTGGGATACTAAATTAACTCGGCACACATATATAAGGTAAATAAGTACCTTAAAATACGGGTTAATGGGAATCCAGCTGTGTATTAGGCCAAGTAAATTAGATTATGTGTTTTACGTCCAGATTTTTTAAAAAGTTGGTATGGGAGGTCCTTATTATTTATTATTTCACCAAAATTTATTATTTATTTCTATGTAAAATACATATACCAACGGCTTGATTGACACATTCAAAAATTGAAGTTGCCCTCCTAATGTTTTGTTATTTCCAAATGTATTGCTTTACCCCTAGCTTGAAGAAAGTGTCTGGAATATGTTTACTAATTATCTTAAAACACTTTAAATCATCCATTTCCAGTATAACAGTTACAGAAATTAAGTTAAAGAACAAACAAGGGAAAATAATAAAAATATTTCAAAATATTTCAAAACTTGAGGCGGGTGGGGACGTAAAACACGAAATTTCTTTTACTTGTTACAGAAAGAAAAATGACCGTGTTCAAAACACTATAGTAGTTGGAGAAATTAAACTTTGCACAAATTATCCTTTACAAAAGTGAGAAATAGCAAAATGTTGAATAGTTGACCATTTTTGCCTGCGTACCATGGTATTAAGCAACCTAACTTTGGGCTTGTCAATTTCAAGTTCACATGGGGTTGAACGAGGGTTAAAATTACATCCAAGGAACATGCTTACGATTTTGTTAAATTTTGAAAAAATACGTTTCTGACTTAGGTATCTATCTTTGTTGATAACTCAAAACCGATAATAAAGCTGTAATGTTAAACTTTTTGCAAACATCTAATAGCTAGAGATGTGTATTAAAAGTTATGCAAAGTTTGAATTCTCCATTTGCTATAATTTTTGCAAACGATAATTTTTCTACATGTAACCATTTTTGGGACACCTGGTATATTAGCTGGTGGCATTAATAATACGCTGACAATAATTAAATTAGTGTTCATAAAAATCTGAGATGTGGTCTGGATAAAAAAATCCTTTTTTTTTTCTACGTCATTTGTTGGTGGAGAAATGCTATAATAACAAACAAACGACCATTATATAAAAAAGGGATACAATTCACGGAACAGGCACCAGCAAACTTCTTTTTAAAATTGCTACTGCAAATGTTAATGGAATACAACCCTAAAGGCGTCACTCGAATTCACTTTTAATCATGAACATCCTACACAAAGATTCACCTCTCATTTATATACATTACTTTGTAAAAATAAGGTGGAAGATTCTTCAAGAAAAAGTTTGATTGAAAATTCATCGGCCTCTATATGTGCCGATAAAAGAATAAGAATTAGGTGAACATTCACTCGTTGCCCTCTCCTAATAAGGTGCAGATTAGGGTGTAGATTTGGTTAATAAAATAAAAGGAATACAAATTCATCGTGCTTCATTTTTCCTCGTCAAGATCCGGGACGAGGTAGGTCCCAGACTCACTTTGATGCTTACATAAAGCCACGCATACTTTTATTGCAACCTATTGTTGTTGTTGTTTTTTTTCAGATTCAGGGGCACGTGTTTTATGATATGCAACATGTGCCCTTTCTTTGGTTGGTTAATTTGCAGAGGAGGTTTTCAGAATATCCCACAATGCATTATTCTGATACACTAAGATATAATAGGCAATAATGGTTTTCTGGACAAGGGGCTCTTAGGAATGAATTCCATTGAATAGTACTCATTCATATCTTTCCAGATATGTTTTTTTTTTCACAACAGCCCAGTGTTTACCCACATTGCCGACACCTCAAAAACGTCAGAAACCTGTACAGAAGTATAGGAGTTGAATTGGATTTGCAGGTATATTGTACAATGTTGCATTGCATCGTGGGATATTGTGAAAACCTCCTCTGGTTAATTTGACTGTATATGACGATAATTTGAAATCTTGCTATTTCAATGTATTTTAATGTATCTCTCTTTTTTCTCTTTGAGTTCTAGCAAATTCTTATGCTTTATGAAACAAATGTGTTTTTGTATATAATGATCATTCTATCTTTAGCATGTTCAATGCCCAATAGGACCAGTTCCCTGATTATGTTAACAACTTGCTTCATGCATCTTTTAGAATCACTTTCATTTTTAACATTGTTTTGTATAATATACACCGAGCACAAGAAAACAAGTTTGCAGTTTGGAAAAACATGACTTTATGAATAATTCAACAGATTCTGAAGTTTATTTCAGTTTAATTTCAGTTTTAAGCTGTAAAATATAATCACCGAGATATGATTTTGAATAAATTGTTTGAAAAAGACCGCCTCAATTGAGTTATCGCTGTACAATTATAAGTGAAATATGATCTGTGTCATTATGGTTTCTTTAAATTTATTCTGCAAAATGTATGACTAAATACACCTGCTCTTTATTGGATAATTTAACAAGTATTGTGCAACATTTGCAACTTGCAGGTTATAACTAAATTAAACCTTACAATCAAACTAAAAGCTTTATTTATTGTTCTGGGGCTGACTGCGACAGTTATAAAATAAAATATTATATACGTGCTTTTTGACACATTAAAATCCAATTTCTTATTATCTTATTCCCAACACAACATATCATGGATCTATACACGGGGTACACCGACTTCAAATTGCACTTAAGCATTTGGCGGTGACAATGTTTTATACTCAGAACCTCAATGGAATATTTTCGGCTATATATTTTTGGATATTGCCTTTGTATTTATACAGATTTTTGGATTTGCGGGCAATGGGCTTTTTTTATATTTTTTCTTCTCGGACCAATTAATGCGTTCACTGACAAATATGTTTATACTTTTAGCAGCGACTCTTTCTGAGCGACTCTTTTATGACTGTTGTGGCTACCCCGCTCGCATTTTCATGCGCCACAGCAAAGAAATGGCTCTATGAGTTTCCAAATATGATAATTTAAAAAATAATGATTGTATTCTGTGGAAATCGCTCGATATGTACGTCTATGTGTATGAGATTTTTTTTCGACCGCTACTTTCCATGCTTTAGGGTCTATACATATATCGATAGAGCATGTATAATGATAATATAGCCTACCAGTAGCGTTTCCTTAATCCTTAATCTGTGGTATATTGAAATTAATAATTCATTGCCAACTTTTAGTTTTCATTGCCAGTTCTGTGCACCTGTATCTGTCCTAGCAAAACTTCAGACAGGCTTAGGTCATGCTTTTCAATGTGGTCAAGGCTACAGTCCCTAAAAACGTCTCGCTCGGCTGAATGTCATGTTTACTGCAAGTTTTTACCTACTTACACCTATCAGAATATCACAATTTTTGGCGTAGGCCTACATATTGAAAAGAGTCTCTAGTTTATACATGGAACTTTACTAGTGATTTTCACGTCCAT
>JXSR01S074017.1:63288-75171 GCA_000969725.1 Ophiothrix spiculata | reverse complement strand
AATGGAAGATTTGTCATTTCTGTAACGACTTTTTCGTTAAGGGACCTTACTAAAAGAATTGCTGAATGAGAAGACAAAATTCCAAAACCAGGGCATTTTTGTTTTTTCAAAAAAGAAAAACTGGTGGCACCTGAGGGTCTACACAATGATTAATAGAAATCTGGCTATGGATTGGAGGGAAATCTTGTAGGAGGTAATTTTCACTTACGGCTTTATTTTCATGTATTTTGCAATTTCTGTGATAATACTTTATGCGCAATTCTTAGTCACTGAGTGCGATTTTACTTCCTAATAAGGAATTTTGGCCATCCATTATGAGACGATAGATGACAGTGCGTTCAGCGTGAAACGCAGTTGAGCCGCGCGTTCAAAATCACGGCGCGAGGCAGATATACGCACACCTCTGGCGCGAACAGCTTTACTGGGTTTGGAATATTTCATGTTTGAATAGGGGTGTACGTTTTTCCAATGATAATGTTAATAGTTTTTGGCAATAATTTTCATCGTTTTGGGTTTATAAATGACTCAAATTTGTGACTAAGAATGAGAATAAAAGATGGCGATTTATTGTTTTGCCTGTCATCTATCGTCTCATAATGGATGGGCGTACATTATTTTTTCGTAATGGGCACCCCCTGCGGGGCCGGGGCACCCATTACTCAAAATAATGTACGCCCATCCATTATGAGACGATAGATGACAGGCAAAACAATAAATCGCCATCTTTTATTCTCTAATTCACAATTATTGGTCTCAATATCAATTAGAGCAAATTTGTAAAAAAATTATTAAAAGCTGACACTTTTGTCAAAAAATCATGAATACTAACATTTTTCCATTGTACTCAAAAGAAGTTTCAACTGATTTGTTACTCTATCGTGTAAGCCTAATCCATGTAAAGGTAAACATTTCTAGAAGCGGATTTACATGCTGACCATGCGATACAAGTTTATAATAAAATGTATGATTTGGGCAAATATGGTTGTTGATACTGTTGCTTCATTTTTGTTTTGTTTTTCCATAATGTCTAAACCTTTATTTTATCCTTCCTGGAATCTTATTCCAATCTTTTATTTTCTCAAATCTTAAGATAAATGTTTGGGAGGGGTTTCTCACCTTTATATCAGTGATCTTGATTTTGATTTTGAAATATTATCAAAAATAAGTCAGAAAATTATTTTTCCTCAAACATCTCAATTTTGACCTCGTTTTGCTCTAATACAAAATTTCAGATAAAATTTAACAAAAATGAGAAAACACCTCCAAGATATTTGTTTCTGCCTGGAATAAATGGAAACAAGCATAGTGCAACTTTACTTCCTTTGACATTTTGTACACTTTTGAAAATTGAAAATGGTGAAAATAAAACATCCAGCAAAAATGTTGGTGTCTAATTTTGCAATCTATCCATCATCGGTTTCCTATGTTTGATTGGTGAAATTGCTGAAATAACTTGAGTCATCTTTCTCTTGATGAAAATTTTGACAAAGTGACAAAATATCCACTTAATTTGTGCCCAGTGGCTGCAAATGCTATGATTGTAACTATGATCTGTAAGGATATTAGTACATTGGTGTAGAAATGGTAAAATTAATACTTTTCAGGTAATATTGTGATACTTGGAAAAATAACGAAATGGTAAATTTTTGTGTTTTTCCTTCTTTTTTCATCATCCATCTATAGGAAATCTCAAGTAGCAGATATTTTTACAATATAAAGTGCAAATTTGCTAAAACAAAGCTGATGAAGTTATGAAATAAGGTATTTTGATTGTCGGTGGGAACACAAATATATGATGCTATACAATTAGCGTGTAGTTAAGTGAGAGATTTTTATTACAAAATCTAAAAAATTGTGAGAAAACATTGTGGATACTGGGTGTGGATATAGAACGTTTATTTTTTTAGCAATCTTGAAAATAAAGAGGGGAAAGGATAGAAAGTGAAAATTGAAAACAATATAGGAAAAAGAAATGTAAAAGAGAAAAAGTGGATGATATGGAAAAGGAAAGGGAAAATGGTAAGGTAAAGGAGAAAAAATAAGGGAAGAAAGAAACAGGAAATAAGACAGAAAGAAAGATGTTGGGAAGCAAAAAAATAAAACCTTGAACTTTAAAGGTGCAATTCATGATTTTGATATGGCCTCTTTTCTAGCTAAATAAAAAGAAGAGTACAGCATAAATATATACTGAAAATTTCACTTGATTCCGACCGTTTGTTTCCAAGTTACAAGTTTTCAGCATTTTGAAAATCCCCATAGACTACTGTGTTGTAGTTACTGTCGGGGCCCCAACTATAATTAGAAAATGACACATTTTCTCGCTTTTCTCAATAATACAAGCACATATGAAAGAATGGTTTGGGGATCGTAACATATACCACTTGAGGATTCTTATAAGCTAAAAAACTCAAATTTGATAGAGGTGACCTTGAGGATGAAAAGTGGATCATGAATTGCCCCTTTAAACATTCAAGTTATTAAATGTAGGAAAACCATTAAAAGAGCTGGTTAGTGACCAACTTCTTTGGACTACAACAAGTAAAATCAAGGGAAATGGGCTATGTGCTTAGTGTTATGCCACTGGCTGTGCTTTGTACTGTTCAGACTAACCTTGCACTTATTTGGGTAGAGGATGCTGTGAGGATATCATTTTTTTTATTTTGTTGAAATAATCAGATCATGAAATTATTTAAACTTAAGTTGATTCATTCTTCCTTTAAGTTGGTTTAGCACAGAAATTCATTTTTCTAAAACCAAATTGGTGACCCTGGATTTTATTTCAGAAATGAGACCAGCTTATATATGAAAACATCAACCATAAGTCAATTTCATGAATTTTACTCTATCCTGTCGAGCATCAAGCTCAATTACTCAGAGACAAAGTGCCCTTTATATTAATTTCTGCCTTATGGCTATGTACACAATAATTATGATCTGTAGCTTAGAAGGGAGTCTTCATCATTGAGATATAAAATCACCCTGAATATATAAAATGACTCGGAGGTCCTTTCAATATGATAAAACTTGTATAATTTGTTGAATTTTAAAGGGTGTGGCAAACAATGTTTGAAGGCATACTTATTTTTTGAAAAAGATTTTAGATTTTAACCCCAGGACTTTCAAAACCAATATCGTATATAACTCATGAATCGCATACAAATTGCCTATGATATATCTAGGCTTGATACACTTTTAGTACTTTCTCAAGTGGTATTTTGAATCAATGTTATAAGTATGCATTAGATGTTCGTTTTTTTTAATTAAATTTATTTTCTCCGATTTCCATATTGTTATTACAGATACAGACCAAACTAAGTCAAATTATTGATATTGAAAGCTGGATGTAATTGTTGGTTTCATTGTGGACATAACTCATGAAAATCATTGATGACATTGGTGAGTTGAATTACAAATGCAAAGATAAGGAAGAACCATAGTCGGCCTCCAAACAAAATTTTCCCTACCAAACATTTGGTTGCGACGTCAAAATGACGAGTGACTCCAAACAAAATAACTTCAACACCGAGTTGAGACCAAATAAGAAAGTTCAAAGAGAGAGTGTATCAAAGTATTGAATTGCCATATACATTGGACCAAATGTTTGTTACCTGTTCATACTTTAAATTTGATGGCAAATATTTGGTGATGTCACAACCAAATGTTTGGTAGGGAAAATTTTGTTTGGAGGCCGACTATGGTTCGTCCTATACTGGAAAAGGATTTAATTTTGCAAGGGATTTAATTTGTGAGGAGACAAAATTCGCAAAGTTAAATTCCTTTTGAATTTATTATCAACATTGAAATAACAGTATATTTACTTGATTCTCAAATTTAAATCCCTCGCAAAGTCCTTCTTTTTCTAAATTCACGAAAAGGTTGCCACAAAATTAAATCCCTTTACAGCTCAGTTATGAAATTTGACCAGAATTTCTACATAGATTCAAATGTCCTGTTAACATTAAATGTCTGTCAATAAGGCGACGAAGATTCCTTTTTTTTTAGTAATCAGCCGGCATTTTTGGCAAAAATTTAACAATTTTGGTTTTGTAAAAACAATTCAGTTTTTCTCCCAATGTTTTCGGATTTTGGGGTTATTTTAGGCAAAATTTTTTTGCAGGATTTTTGTGTCGCCTAAGCCTGTAGTTCGGATTTTGTTATGGGATGAAATTGTTTAAATAGGTAACATTTTTTGTTTGGTCAACCCAAGACTCATGTTAGTGCTTTTGAAAAGTGACAAGCAAGGAAAAAAGTTCTGAATACTTTTGTAGATGTTTTTATGTGGTTTTATTTTACCTTAAATTAACTATATAAAGGCTTGTTTGGGCTCAGGAGACTCTCTTTGTGGACCTTCTTGTACTATTTGGTGGACTTCGTTGTTTGTTTTCGAACTAGAGTAAATTAGGGAAGGGTTGTGATGCTTCCACTGCAGCCCTCTTATCTTTGAGCTTGTTCTTCATCAGGTCACAGATTTTGCCTCAAAATTTAAGTGTTTTAAATGTCAAAAATGTCCAGAAAGAATAAGGGTAGGCCAAGACTGTCTCTACATATTTATAAATCTTGTTTCGATCATGATCCTTTATGTAAAGGGAAATGTTGATCAGATCTGATACATTTTAGCGTAAAAATTTCCATATGACTAGACTAACTGGTTTACAATACTAGATGGCTGATTGATAAGGCTATTTCATTACACCTGACTACAACACAGTATCTCAACAGAATTTCCTTTTTTATGTCAAATACATATGAAGACTTCAACAGCGAAACACAACAATTGTAAACACAGCAGTGTAATGCTGACAACTTATTTTGAAGCAGTTAGCCTGTTTCAAGGAGGGAAAGAAGCACCTTATATGCGAACATACATACATACAGACAGACGGACTTAACAATAAAAAAGATGAAGAACTTTTCATGTTAAATACCCACTATCTCCAAATCAGAATTCATCCTTTTTAGGTCAAAACAAGTGATTTATAGAATAAAAGATACGATTTATTGATTTGCCTGTCATCTATCGTCTCATAATGGATGGCCGTACATTATTTTGAGTAATGGATGCCCCCGAAGGGGGTGCCCATTACGAAAACATAATGTACGCCCATTCATTTAATATGAGACGATAGATGACAGGCAAAATAATAAATATTATCTTTTATTCTCATTCTTTGTCAAAAATTTGAGACATTTTAAGATCAAGAATGAAGTCAATTATTTTTAAAAAAACAGTAGACATCATTATTGGAAAAACATACACCCCCTATTCAAACATAAAACATTCCAATTCAAGTAAAGAATTGCGCGTTATATCTATGATCTACACCGCATTACGATTTTCAATGCGTGGGTCCACTGCGCGTAACGCTAACGCGCTTTCATATATTGTCTCATAATGGATAGCCAATTATTCCTTATAAGAAAGTAAATAAACACTCATTGACTAAGAATTTTTCATAAAACCTGTCTGAGATTTTATCAATCATCTAAACTTGAACCTGATGGGGGAGCATGAAAAGGAGGCAAAAATACCTTCAATATTTTGGACCTTTTTGTTTTGTGAAGAAGGAGTGGAAAACAATAAATCCATGGTGCTGTAAATCTCTATTTTGACAAATTTTCTGACACACAGATGTGATAAGAAATATACTCAGCCATCTGTTCAATCCTCTTGCATCTGGCATGAGGAACTATAGGATGGGCGGATGTTGAGGGAGGGCAAAAGGCACTGGGCGTGAACATTTAAGAAGCTTTTCTGCATGACTTATGTAATTTCACAAGCTGAGAATGTTCTGGGTTGGGAGGGTTTAGCTGCCATTTGTACTTTGCTGACAACATAATTCTGACTGACACACTGTATTTAAAGGGACGAACCTAGATTCTAGTTAGAATTCTAATTTGGAGCAATTACAAAAGTTTGAAAAAAAAAACTTTTGTAAATGCTCCAAATAAAGTCTAAACGTGTAGTAAAAAAAAAAATGCACAACAATTTACACATAAATGGCTAAATTTGAGAGAGAATAAATTTGCAATATATTATTCTCCGATGATGGTGTGACTATCTAGTGTTTTCTAAATCCTAAATTTGTACCTCATATGGATTTACCAGATAAAAGATCAAATGAAGCTCCTAGAGATAATTTACTACATATTAAAAGATAAACAATTTCACCAAAAATAATTTGTTGTTTGCCCGTTTTAACAAATTACGATATTTTTACAATAAATATCAATCCAAAAATTATCCAAAGGTGAAATGTCCATTCAAAGTGGAAGCTGGAATACAATTTTGGTTAATTTTATTGAGATACAGAACTTTGTCAAAGTATTTTGCAAGGTCTGTTAAAGATGTTACTCTACATTAGTTACATTGCATTAGTGCTATGTGTTTCTGAAGAACAAGGTTCATTTCAGACTTGTTAAATAGTTCTGTTAAAGAGACTAGCCTATATTTCGCCATGATTCCGTTTAGAATTGACATTTTTTAGAAATGTTCAAAATACAGCTTTAAAATGTAGTAAAATGAAAAAGGTAAAAGTTATATACATAGAAATGGCTATAAAATTGAGATAGAATGAATTTTTTATATATTATTCTGTGATGGTGGTGTGTCTATATCCAGTGTTTTAAATGTTAAAATTTGTACCTCTTACCACTTAAAAGATCATTCAAAGTTTCAAAATCAATTTGATAAAAGGCATAGAAATAAGATATCTGTAAGACTTGAAACTAGAAACACTGTTTTCACATAATGTTTTTCTCCGAAGAAAAAAATTCAAGTTGTTAAGAATTAATTGCTATTTTCTCCAATATTCCACAAATCCAAGAAAAACTACTTGTAGGTTATAATTAAATGATAACCATTCTCTGTCAAAGAATCAAGGCCAGTCTTTTCAAAAGATGTGATTATTTATCAGAGCCTCTAAATGAGTAGAGTAAAAAAGATGCACCAACAAAATCTTAATATATAAACTACAAGCAATCTGACTTTAGTAGTTTTGTGATGTAGGACCACTAATGTGGAAAATAAATGGACTTGAAATGATTAATCTAAGCAAGTGTCTTGTAATTGTATTTATGCTTGACAAACTCTCATCAGACTGGATAAATGACCATCTGTCCATGCTGTTATTCCGGCAGGTTGACTTGAAGGGGAGGGGGAGATACCTAATGTGAGATATTGATCTAATGGCGTGGTTTCACTATGCTCCCAATGCTTTATGCTATGGTCACATAAGCCGAAGGAAGCCACAACGCCGCAACACTGCGACGCAAGTGTGACATTGGTATGACACCGGTGAATGCTTGCGATGCCCGACCTGTCATCGTTTGGCGTCCAATGGTTAAGTGACCATAACTGAAGACATCGTATATAAACTGCAAGGTTTTAACTAGGAACTCAGAATTCTTGCGGCATGCTCCGGCGTCTCTACGGCTCACAGACACCGCCCGGTCTCCACATGGACACCGGTCGGTCACCGTCCAATGTCCGGTCGGTGTCCGCTGAATTCTACCCGGTATGACATGGTAAAAACATCATAACCTCGCCGCAAGATTATGTGGCCAGGGTATACGTGATGCAATTGTGATGCGTCTTGAAATCATCATTGATGCATTGCATAACAATGGTCATTGATTAATCCCTTTGCAAAATGTATCGTGAGTCTATCACTGATGCTTTCCTGATGTCTTGACGATGTCTTGTTGCTTCAGGAGAAAATCAGGAAAGGTTAATCAAACCATCGCCACGAAAGTCTTAAAAGCTTCGTCAATTTACAAATAGATCACCTGGAGAACTGCCAAAAAATTGATGCTAGTATTGAAATTTCTGTAGATGTACTTAAGACTTTTTTCATGAAAAAAGTTGTCAAGATGTTCTCCTGATGTAAAGATGATGTCAAGCAAACATCGCGGTGATGCTTTGGGGAACCTTTTGCAATGTTCTCCCGAATCATTCAAGATGTAAACACAGAGGGTGCACTATGAATCTTCTTTGCCCAATTTTTTAGACAATCACTCCAAAAATACACAAAATAACATCCAAATTCCAAGAAAACTCATAAAAACTAAAATATTTTGAACACAAATATCAGGGGTTAAAAAGCACTAACAGTCGCCCAAATCCTTAAAAACATGACAAATTGTGATGTTACAGTGGAACCTCTTTAACACGAAATCTGTTAACCCAAAAGCCCTGATAACACAAAACTGTTTTTCAGGTCCCTAGCATTGAATTTATATTAAAAATGTGATGCATAACACAAAGTTCTGATAACACAAAGTAAAATGTGTTGCCCAACAGATTTCGTTTTAAAGAGGTTCCACTGTAGTACAAGTTTCTCACGATGCTCTCTCAATGTATCAGTGGCAAAGCTCATTGATCCATAAGGAACGCATTGCGAAAGAATTAGGAGATACAGTTGGACCAGATATTAAGCTTCAAGGAAATAAGCAGCTTATTTTTTACCTATTTTGTAGTGAAAACTCATGGACCTCTTATATTTGGTTGGTGTATCACTTGAATTGGTTGACAACTTAAGATTACTTTATATTGTGAATGAGTGGGTATGTTTCTCAAATGTAGATTTAGCATGCAAATTGAGGAAACATACATGACATGACATCATCTATCCCAGAGCTTCTCAACTGGGAAAAACATAAGAAATACAATGAGAAAAGGGGGCATTGGGCACATTACCTACAATTTTCTCATTTATATGGCACATTTTAAGAGCAGTTGAGAATCCATGAATAGACTTCTCCATTGTATATGCTACCAATTTGCTTATTCATGATCATGGAGGTTGATCTAAAGTAGTTGCCTCATTTAAGTAAATTTACTCCTAATAAAACAATTTAAGCCAACAATTTAAAACAAAAGCATGTTTATGAAAGCAATAATGCTTGATAGGTGTCAGGTAATTTGCGTATGCCTGACATAGAGCTCAGTGCTTATCAAACCAAATAATGACCATCTGCCCATGTGCTGTCAAAAAGAAGTGATATTTGGAGGTGTTGGTGCATAGCGTGAAAAAAATTAATTTGAAGTTGTCCCTGATCTGATCATTTTGTGAAACTTGTAGGTCTTTCCTTAGGGAGGGGAAGTGGTAGAGGGGTCTCAAGCCACTCCTAAAGTCATCACCATCTGTCCACATCATAGGGGATGTTTGAAGGTGATGGTGCATAGCTTGATAAAATCAATTTGAATTTATCCTATATCTTAACATGTTTATATTGATGGTATCATCTCCCTTTGGGAGTGAAGGTGTGTGTGTGTGCAGGGGGGGGGGGGGGGGGGGGGGGGGGGGGGGGGGGGGGGGAGGGGTACTAAAGCAATACCTAAAGTCATCATCAAACAAAGTCCACAATAAGAATATAGAGGATGTTTAGAGGTGTTGGTGCAGTGTTATGAAAATAAATTTGAAATTGTCCCTGATTGTTTTGTGTAACTTATTGGTAGCATCCCCTAGGGGAGTGGAATCATGGAGAAGGGGCACTCAGAACAAAACAAAATCAATAGGAAAATTATACTATGAGGGGACATTTGGAGGTGTTGGTTGGTTCTTAGCACTATAAAAATGAATTTAAAATGTGATTGAATCATTTTGTGTAACTTGGGGAGTGGAGATGGGGGGGGGGGGGCTCAAGCTACTCCTAAGGTCATCCCCAGATAAAGTCTTCAGTGAAAGTGTATATACTTTAAAAAAGGGTCATGTTTAGGGATAACTATTCATCACATTATTGTGTGGTAGGCATTTTTGTTAGGTGTAAAATACAGAATGCAAAAAAGACAGAATCAACAGACAGTTCAGTGTTCGACTTGACCGTCGGTCCCGACCGACAGAATTTCAGAAGGACAGACCAGTTCAGCAATGAAATGGTCCTTCGGTCCGATCGTATTTTTAGGCTGTCACTGATTTTGGAATTAAAAGTCCAGTGAAGGACCTGTAAATTTAGTGAAGGACCTGTGGATTTTGAGACTTACTGGTCCTTCTGTCCGGTGGATTTAAAAGTGTAAAGGCAACCCCTACAGTTCCATGTCAATTTTGATAATGTTTTTCTTTAAAACAAAATGCTGATGTACCTCTGTCTGTAGCAAAGTTGTCTTTAAACAAAACATTGACCATCTGTCAATTTTGCCAGAAACAAAGTGATACTTTGAAATGATGTAAAGATCTGCAACTCATGGCAGTGATATTTAGACAGCAATGCCACGAAAGCTGAGGCACTAAAACCAACCCCTCTTGTTCCCAACCTTATCATCTTTAAAACCTTGTTATTTGGGTGTCATTAATGGTGTAAAATTTGATTCTGACTGACCATCCCATTTTGTTATGTTTAATGAAGTTGTCACTAAACAAAACACTGACCATCTGTTAGTTTGGGATACTGAAACTTTGAGATGTTGAGAGGTGATGGACTCAGCCACTCATAGCAGGCCATATAATTATTGTGAAATTTAGTTTCAGGCAATTGAACCAGTGGCATAGTGAGGGTGTCTCAGAATCTTTGCTTAGACATTTGTGACCCGTCATATCGAAAGGTACCTTAAGGTCGGCAAAATCAAAATTTTTTGGTCTCATCTGTAAGCTGAGATTTTAAGCTTTAAAATGACACCTTGATTTTGGTTATTGGATGTTCGGTTGCGAAGTTACATCCAAATTGGTAAAAGGCATCGGGCTGATTCGGAAAACTATAGTTCTGAGAAAATTAGTTTGAAGCTGTTGTACTTAGTAAATTTTGAATGGAGAGAGGATTTTTAGCTTGGTTTTTAATACATTTTTCTTATGTTTTGGATGTTGGAACCTGATTAATATGATAGAATACACTTCAATGATAACCTTTCTGATGAAATTTTGGACGTGATTTTTGACTATGCTTAGCGTCAATGGCCCGTATCTCGTAATGTACTATGCCGGTATTAAGGTACCTTTCGATATGACGATCCACATTTATCTGACTTGGTGGGTGCATTTGGCCAGATATTCTAGATGTAGATCTATACTCCGCTGGGTCCGCTCCTCACATGAAGTATTTAAAGTTGGGTAAATATTTCATGAGAGGTCACCATCCTTCGGAGGGGACATAAAGCCCCCGGGGGGCAGTCACATATGAAATGGATACGGGTGTAAGGGCCGCGCTCCAACAGGCTGGGGCATTCGGTGTGAGGAAAGGCTAAAAAATTGGGTGGGAGCCTGATTTTTGGCATTCAGTGAGGGAGAAATATAAAAATATGAGGGCTTGTTGGTCAAAAAACAAGGGATCATTGGGTGAGAGCCTGTTTTTTGGCATTCGGTGAGCGAGAATTGGCATTCAGTGAGAGAAAAATATAAGAAAATATGAGGTCTTTGGGTGAGAGCACATGAAATTGTAAAAAATTAGGGGTCTTTGGGTGCCAGCGACGCTTAAAAAGGGGGTCTTTTGACCCTTACATACACGTCGCCTCCAGAATGGGACTGCCCCCCCCCCCCCCCCCCCCCCGGGATAAAGCCATCAGTCCCATGTACAGAAGAGCCTACCTGTAGGCCTATATGTAATCACAGTGCAGTATCGTAATGAGTAGGGTTCTTGACTGTTTCCAACACCGTTTGGTCAATTTCTGGACTTCATAATCTGCCTGTATCCTCAAGCATATGATTGCACAACATTGGAAGAAAGAAAAGAAAAATTAAAGCAAAAAGGTTCTCACTGATAAAACCCAATATGATAATAGTGCAGAGTTTACCTTTCATGGGTAGAGGTCATGTGGTATGTGTATGAGGCATGTAAGAGAATTATCCATAAAGCAAATCACATCATCTGGAGAGCCATAATCTCTCTAGTAACAGAAAGTGGCCTGGTATTGGAATTAAATTAACCTGTTAATAGTACCTTTAATCAAAAATC
>JXSR01S074017.1:0-34684 GCA_000969725.1 Ophiothrix spiculata | reverse complement strand
GTTCTACAAAATTGACAGGAGCGTATATCATTCTCCATCTATCATGAAATCTGGCACACCACCACATATATCGTCATGGCAATCCATTTAACATGTACAAATAAGACTGTGTAATGGTGTGGTATGTAAGAAAGCATCCATGAATAAAATGCCAAATATTGATTGGCATAAAATGGCCTATTATATTCCCTTTCCCTCTGAAATCCTGTTTTGTACAAAATAGTATACAAATACAACATGGTTTGAGGGGAAGTATACTGTCCCCGAGGTGTTGGATGATTGAGACTCCCCCCCCCCTCCCCCCCGAGGCGCAGCCGAGGGAGGAAGTCTCCATCATCCAACACCGAGGGACAGTATTTTGCAATACTACTCTGAAATAAACCATGTTGTATTTGTTTTACTACACCTCAGAAAAGTCAAAATATAACTTGAAAATAAATCAAAAATCAACAAATTCAATACTTTGCTGTGAGCCATACGGTAGTATCATGCGAAAGTTTTTACTTCTTTCCCCACGTGTGTGTAAAACAAACAGGTGCAACGCGTAAACGCACACCCGCGCGACAGTACTTGAGTATTTACGCACATGTGGGAAAATAGCCAAAAATAGTTTTTGCACGTCTCTGCTATTAAACCAATGGAAAAACTTTATTAACTTATAAATATTCAAGAGGTGTAGTAAAAGATGGTATCTATAGAACTAGATGCTATCATACAACTTTTTCTTAGAATGTTTAAAGGTTGTCAGTAAACATCCATCATGATGTCAGATTAGAGTAACTGGCAGATGAATAGGTAATAAAACTGTGATCAGATTTGTTTATAAACATTTTTTTCTGTTTTACCTAAGACATTTTATTTGAGGTACCTCAGACAAGAAATTTGTTCCAATGCAACTTTGCATCACTGCATAAACCAAGTGGGAAAAAAATTGAAAAAGTTCATTCCATCACAAAACATTGTCCTTTTAAACAAATGATTGTTGGCAAAGAAGTCATTGAGTTTATCTGATGAACCTGTTATGTGAAACTTGGGAAAAACATTTTAATTTTAAAAAGCATGTATGTACTTCAAATGTGTGCTTTTCAGCTATGCAAGCTTACAGGCACAGCTGATGGATTACATGTCAATTAAACTTACACTTAGGTGCACAGTCTGAGCTCATAAAATTTTGACAGTATGATATATTGTAATGGTCAATTTGAACTGGTCAAGCAGGCTTAATGATAGATAGTAATGGTCATTTTAGTCTGGTCAAGATCATGACGGTGACTGACCATGTTAAAAATGTATAGATGTTTTATGACGTGTATCTAATACATAGGACAGTTAAAGGAGCCCTGTCCGATTGGGTCAACATTTTTTCAAACTTTCTGAGATTTTGGTACCAACATATTCCTCATATTTTTCTCATTATCCATGTGAAATTTTACAGCTGAAACATGTCGTGTTTTGAAGATATAAGTGAAAATGTGTTAAAATTATTAATAAAATGGTAACCATAATATTATTTACACAGTAAAGAATAGGCTAATGGAAAATACAAAATTGCTCATAAAATCAAAACGGTTGTACCGATTTGACTCAAATTTGAAATTAAAACATCTTAAGTGGTGATCTTTCATGTGACAGCGAAAACTAAAATTTGAAAATTTGGACCATGGACCTTTAAAACAGAGAAAATATAATCAACTATCAGTTTGATCATGAAGAAGCTAGCTAACTGGTCCAAGGTTCAAGGTTTTATTTCCCATAAGACATACAATATCAAAATATCTTTGTAGTACATAAGTTTACAAAAAAAATGTCTTACGGAGGAGTAGACCAGAAGGCCAATAAGGCCAGAAATTAGTCTACCCCTATAAAGAATAATTTTGTTACAGAATAAGAAAGCTCATGAGTAATTTACAAGACAATACACTAAGGATGTCGACCCAAAAGATGCAATTGAAAATAATGTTTCAATAATATTTATTGATAAGAGATTTTTTGAGTTGGTTGCGGAAGTGCTTTGAAGTCTTAGAATCTTTAATTATTTTAGGAAGAGAGTTCCACATATTTGGACCGGACGATCGGATGCTACGATCAGCAAAGCATTTTTTGTTGTTTGTAACATTCAGGTTATTGGCATATCTTGTTGGGTAATCATGAACTTCCGATCGTTTAGTAAAATAGTTATTGAATGCTGTTGGTAAATCATTGATGAAAAATCTATACATAAATACCCCTAATTCGAGTGTATACATATCAGTGACAGTAAGCAGATTGAGGTTTGCAAATAAAGGTGCCGTATGAGCTCTGTAATGGCTTTTTGAGATTGTCCGTATTGCCCATTTTTGGATTTTTATCAATTTGTCTAGATGTGATTTATATGTGTTTCCCCATATTAGGATATGGCAAAATCAAAGTACAATAAAGGGTATGTAATATTCTAGCTGGGATGAAGTGTTTTAGCTTATTCATGATACCTATATTCCTAGACACTGTTTTTGATATGCAATCGATATGGGGTTTCCATGTTAAACATTCATCAACAAGTATTCCAAGAAATTTTGTGGATTGAACTCTTTCAAGGACTGTATTATCCAGAACAACCTTTAAATCTTTGTGTGCTTTATATGATGTCATGTGCGGTGTGCCCAAAATCATAAAATTAGTTTTTGTGGCATTCACTGATAATTTATTGGCTCTGAACCAATTGCTGACTTCCTCAAGTTTTTTATCCGAATAAGTAATAATTGTGTCGTCAGCAAAGAGTATGAAGTCAAGTATATCCGAGGTATATGTGATATCATTAACATATAAAATAAAAAGTAATGGTCCCAGAATGGTATAGTATGATATTCTCTGAGATTTTGTTTCAAGCAGGCAATAGTTAAAACTATCGACTTTCTGAAATCACATCAATTGGTATATGCTGGCTCATAAAGCATTTGATATCTACTGTTTATGGCTTACTTATCTCAGTCTACTGCTGATAGCATTTGATATCTACTGCTAATAACATTTGATGTCTACTGCTGATAGCATTTGCTGTCTACTGCTGATAGTATTTGCTGTCTACTGCTGATAGCATTTGCTTTCTACTGATGATAGCATTTGCTGTCTACTGCTGATAGCATTTGATATCTACCGCTGATAGCATTCACTGTCTACTGCTGATAGCATTCGCTGTTATTATTATTATTATTATTAGAATCTTATTAGTGAGTGAAATCCTAAAAACGTTTTTAAGTTCATTACTAAAATTAAATCCTAACATCGTAAAATTAGATGTAATTTTCCTTAGCTCTATGAAACAACAAGTTAATTGCGCAGTAATCAAATCAATTTAATATAAACAGAATTCAAAACCGTCTATATTTGATGATGTAATGGTTGTCATGGTAACAAATAGGAACCGAAGACTGTCATATATGCCAGGGGAGTGTGTCGCCACTAGTTGCTAACACAGACCTGGTAATTGGCTGGGTTGATATTAGTATTTGTATCGGTATCAGGTTTGATTGAGTTAGAGACTAGGTTGTTTTGATGAGAGGAAATGAATTGTGAGAAACATGGTTATTGCATGTTTGGGAAAACGGTAAAGTAAAACGGAAAACAAACATCTTGCAAAGATGGCAGATCATTTGTAACTGAGACGTAGAACTAGAAAGCTGCTCCATGATACAGTAGAAACTCATTTTAATGAAATCTGATATAAGAAAAGCCCTGTTATAAAGTAGTAATTATCCTGTACCATTTTACTAATTTCTTTTGTTTTTTATTGTTTTAAAAACCCTGATATAACGAAATTTTGGATATAATAAAGTTATTTGTCTGTCCCCAGGAACTTCGTTATAATGAGTTTCTACTGTATCTTGTATGGGTATCTGTGGGTATGATTCCCAGGTTAGCTAGTCTGTGAAGAGCTGCAAATATTTGTTAAGATTCTTGCCAAGAAAAAAACTCTAGCAAGCTCCGGGTATACTCAAATTACCATTTGATGGGGGTGTGCTACTCACACCGGTACCCATTTCTGAGGATATCTTATGGCTTAAGAGGGTTGATTTGACAATTTTCTTTTGACTTTTTGAACAAAGGTTTACAAAATACCCCCTAAACAAGTTTTAGTTTCCCTTGAAGATATACCCCTAAACAAGGATTTAAGTGCAATTTTACTCTTAAATGTTACCCGATAAAGTTGGATTTTTCCTGCAGGTTTTGAAAGACACTCCTTTTAGTGGGAATGTTGGGATTTTGTTTTAAAAATACACCCCTTTCTGTTGAAAATCAGCGTTTTTAGACCCCTAAACACGTGCAGTGCTTTTCGTGTTGGCCAGGAACTATTTGTGACCGTCCATCCCAAACCAGCCATAAATGCAGCCTCTTGTCATTTTCACTTATTTGCAATATTTTAAATATTTGCTAAGCCAATGTAATAAAGATTAAAATGATACCTAAATGAGCTTCACTTGAATTCCATAAGTTATGGTCCATCAAAGTTTGTCATGGAGTAAAAAGTATAACTGAGATAAACGCATTTATATTTTCTATTGATTGTCTTAAAAATATGCAGATTTATTTCACATTTCCTATTGTTTTCTTTAAATGAAACTTTACTGGTTTTTTGTGGTAAGGCGACAAAAAAAACCACCGTTTTACGGGCTTGACCAACCCTAATTTTGGATTTTGAAGAATGTTATTTATTTTTTTAGTTAAAAAATCAAAATCATGTAAAATCAGCTGTTTTTTGGCCAAAATTGTCAATTTTGGTTGAATTTTTTAAAGACAATTTTGTTGTAAACATTTTTCAGTTTTTCTCCCAATTTGGGGGAATTTTTGGGTTATTCTGGGCAAAAAAACCACCCCGACCGACTTGCCCTACTTGGAAGGTCCGTCTGCCCCTAAAATAGGGTTGTTGTTTTTTCGGCGCCTAAGCACAAGAATTTTGAATCTGTCAAAAAATCAATTTTGACAAATTACCACCCGACATTTATATTTTCACCTGCAGCGCAAAATGAAGTTACTTGCATTTACAGCTCATACGGGTTGGACAGTCACATTTAAAGACTCTTTTGGTTTTGCATCAAATGGTACATTTGAAAGTGTGAACACTTGAGATAAATCAGTGCAATGAGACTTAATGTCTCCATGTCACTGACTCATCCTTACAGATGTAGACAGCCTGGGAGAGTTCAAGTGAAAATTACGTGATAGGCCTGTTTTTCTTTGGTTGTTTTATACTTATCTGTTCAGTTCAAACATTCCCTGCTTCAATCACAATTATACCAATGTTTAAAATTCAAAGTTTCAGCTAAGTTTGGATGTTTGAAATATGTTTGTATTTTGAGACTTATATCAATGGTATGAAAAGTTGAGGGGACAGCCTGTAATGTGTGGGTCAGAGTTAACGAGAACTGGAGTTTACCCATCTCTTTCTTTCAAACTTGCACAGCTATCGGACCAGATTCCACCAGGGATAGTTCTACAGGTAGAGGAGTGGGTGGGGGGCAATTGATCCTAGGAAGATCCAGACAAAATGAAAAGATAAAAGGTAGGAAAGAAGGAGAAATAAAAGCTACAGAAAAGAAGAGAAGAGAAGAAAAAACTTGTTACAAATGTTCTAAAAACTCATAGAAAATTGTAGAAAATTATACTCTGTATTAATGTGTTTTGTTTAAAAATTGAAATTAGTTGACCATTACTTGTCAATGCCCTTGTGACCCATTTTCTTGTTTACTTTTCAGGTTTTAAAAGCTATATCAAAAATAAAAAATAGGGTGAACCGTTTTGGTCTTATGTTGTTGGCGCTGCTAAAAAAAAAACCTAGCGCCATTACACATGCTTCACAGAGAGCCTTTTACTTAAAAGTTAAAGTGGGGAAGGTAAAAGGCTCTCTGTAGAAGGTAAAACTCTTGATTCTTTAAATTTGTAATGATAAGAGTCAAAAGTTTCTATTACTTTGTGCCATATGTGTCTCTTCTCTCATCAGTACCATACTAGACATTTTCCAGGGTTGCCGGGCAATCCTGTGCTGTCTCTGTTATCTATCCCCAAGATAGGATGACATACTTTCCATCCACCCCCTCATGATAACAGATTATGACACTTTTTTCCCTACCCATTGCCTGTCCCAATTTGAACCCTTGAAGGCTACATATTATCTTGCTCCATTTAAAATCTGTGCCGAACTTGGTCAAAACAAAATTGATCCAAATGCTCCTAGGCAGAGAATCAATACAGTGTCTAAATTTAGTTGCTTTCCAAATATGAATATCATATTACTGACAGGGAATGTTCACACACATTTTAAAGGAGGTGCCTGAAACAAATAAAGAAGAAAATATTGCAGAAACATTTTACTGCCCCTCCCCTTTTTTAGGCTACAAAAATATCAAAGCTTCACTCCATCCAACTGAAAATTAGTGGTCAATTTCATAGAAAAGCATTCAAAAAATTATAAGCCTCTCCTTTTACGGTTGAAATATTTTAATTCCCTCCGCAATTCTCAGCTCGCAATATTGAACTCGCAACTCGCAGATACAGCTCGCAACTCACAACTTGCACTCGCAACTTGCAACTCGCAAAATACCTTGACCCTTTTTGCATCAGCCCCAACAAGTTTTTGTGAATGTTCCTTAACTTTACTGATTGTGGTGTTTTTCTGTCAAAGTTGGTATACTGGAGTGGGGTTCTGAGTTAAAAATAGGTATAGAGATGGGTCACATTTTCAAAGTCTGGCAGGCAGGCACACACACGTAGAATTTTTCGAAGACCCCACCATACTGAAGCAATCTATTATCAATGATAATGATAATATGGTGTCTTTTACAATCCTTTTAACAATGATTTTTATCCAAAAAGCATTCTTTCTTTTGCTTCAAAGTGTTCATGGTCGATTCTGGGTTGACCTCCCTTGATTGATTCTGAGGTACTATTGATTGCAAAACGATTATTATTGGGATTCCCCATATGAATCATTGACAGAATATTACATAAAATAAGCAAACAGCGCAGTAATCAATAAATTAATATCAACTTTTTCAATATACAATCATTGGTTATCATTGTGATTACTGTACTGGTGCAAGTAAGGATTTTAAAGGCCAGAAACGACCAAAACAGGATTTGGAGAGAGTGGCGCACCTTGCTCATTTTGATACTGACTGAATGGATTACATGTCTCCTTAACATTACCAGATGATTTAAGATCATCTAAGAAGGACCCGGGAGAAGGACAACACAATCTTGCATGAAGTATACACCTAGCCTTTAAGCACCTGTCTAAGCACCCCATGGAAGATCTAGATAAAGATGTTTATAGTGGTGATAGTAATATCACATTTAGTATCATTGTGTCATCTTATGGACAAAAAATGGATCAAAAAACTCTGTTTTACATACTGACTCGATTTGATATTTTCTGTGTACTAATCATGCTAATGATATGCATCATACTGACTCGTCTAATAAACAGGTTACATCATATGCGTGTAAATAGGTCTGATGGACATAAATATTGTCTTTTTGTAGCGTATGGAGACAAAGTGAGACTTGAGACCCTTACAGGGCTCATTAAAATATTGAAAAACACTGATTCCATTGTGAACTTTGTGTATCAAGATGATGTCTATGGAACATTGGGATTTACAGAGGCAGTAGGAGACGCAGTGATGAAAGAATTTAGAGAAAAGTCACATGATGAGGATTTCATAATAACCACAGGTGGTAATCTTCCTTACAATACCATCTTCCATATCAAAGTAACTGAGAATTCAACAAAGTTTGAGAATGCAATTCACAGAGCCCTTCAACAAGCAGATGACATGGGGATGCGATCTATAGCTTTACCTGCACTCAAAGTCCAGTCACAAGCTGTTAGGTACCTACAGGTTCTGTACGAGTTTGAACGCAGAGCTCGTCCATGTTGTCTTCATATGATAGACATTGTTGCCGGAAACAAGAAAGAGCTTGATTATTATGACAATGAAATGACTAGACTGGGTGAAAAATTGAAATAAAATGTCCAGACGTTCTATCGAAAGGTGTAAATCTACCATTAAACACATTGCTGATGAACTCATTTCAAGTATCTTCAAGTCTGCCTCTAATGCAAGCTTCAAATTATGGAACTTTGACCTATAATCCCTTCAAGGGTTATCGGGTATTCAATGTCAACTGGAAGTCGAATCTGAATGAAGTGAAATGATTGTGACCATCTACCTTCAGCAAATCATGAGCAGTTTGATCTAAGTGGAAAAATTGCTATACACAAACTCATATTCATGAAAAGCTGCTCTCTAAGCCATTGTTCAATTTTACAAATTAACATTAGTTAAGGAAATTTTAATTGCTAACTAGAATGAGCAGAATTTCATGAATATGGACCCAGATATCAAATCGTCTTTTGCAAGTTTAGACACATATTTAATTGCTTGTTTGCATCACACACGATGATATTGCATTTCTTGTTTTAATTTAGCATGCTTGTGGAGAACCTGATCTAGGTCTTATCTCTTTGGGATTTGCAGCAAATTGACAGCAGGGTATATCATTGTGGCACCATCTACTATTACAAGCATGAAATCTGGCACACCAGCACATATATCATGGCAATCTATTACATGTATAAATAAGACTGTAATAATGATGTCCGTAAGTAATAAAATGCCAAATATATATTGGCATAAAATGGCCTTTTATAATCCCCTCACTCTGAAATCCTGTTTTGTACAAAATGCTATCTATAGAAGATAGCATACGACTTTTTCTTACAGTAAACATCCATCATGGTGTCAGATAAGAGTTACTGGCAGATGAGGTAATAAAAATAAAAAATAAAAAATTTTGTATGAACATTTTTTTCTGTTTTTCCTTATTTTTTTTTATTTGAGGTACCTCAGACAAGATATTTGTTCCCATGCAATTTTGCATCACTATATAGACCAAGTGAAAAAAAATGGAAAAAGTTCAGTCCATCACAAAAATTGTCCTTTTAAACTAATTACCTTTGGCAAAGAAGTCATTACTCATGAGTTTATCTGATGAACCTGTTAGGCCCTTGTCAATGTTGAGTTTCCCATCACATTTTGCTCAGCTCATATTGAGGCAACCATTTCATTTTCCATTATTCATTATTTTTAGATCTATATTTTGGGTATTTTAAGACCAATTACATTGCTACACTAACTTGACAATTTGTTAATATACATCATTAAAACCAATGTTCTAATACATCTTGGTATACTTCAATTGAAAGCAAGAAAACAATGTTTAACTTGGCACCAGAAATATGAAATTAATTCAAAATAGTAGAAAAAGGTAAAAAACATTGTTCTAATTGGCTGATTTTAAAATAATGAAATATTTTGTGATTTCTACTTTTGAAATGAGGGTCCAAAATCATAACGAGGGCGGGTGATGGGAAATTCAATATTGAGTTATAAGGGCCTTATGCGAAACTTGGAAAAACATTTTAATTTTAACAAGCATGTATGTACTTCAAATGTGTGCTTTTCAGCCATGTAGGCTTACAGGCACAGCTGATGGATTACATGTCAATTAAACTTACTCTTAGTTGCACAGTCTGAGCTCATAAAATGTTGATAGCATGATATACTGTAATGGTCAATCTGAACTGGTCAAGCAGGCTTAATGATAGATAGTAATGGTCATGTTAGTCTGGTCATGACGGTGACTAACCATGTTAAAAATATATATAGATTTATGACATGTATCTAATACATAAGACAAGCATAGTTCAACAGAGAAAATATAATCAACTATCAGTTTGATCATGAAAAAGGTAGCTAACCGGATAGTATGACATTCTCTGAGATTTTATTTCAAGCAGGCAATAGTTAAAACCAGTGGCGTAGCTAGAGGGGGGGCCGGCCCCCCCCCCCAATTACTGACCATTCGTCGGTTAAAAAAGCGCCCGTTGGTAAACTTGAGCCGGCCACAGGCCGGTGGCGATACCGCATCGGTCTATGCGGCCGTAGGCCGCCTGCCAATGTCGGTTCCTGCAAAAATTACCTCATATAGATGATTTTCACAGTATTTTGGCACCATTATAACTACATAAATCCAAAAATGTTGCAATTAGCCTTCCTGCAGTGTGTCAAATAGCTAAAAATCCGGAGCTTCTGGGGGCTTCGTCCCCTGGACCCCACCCGTTATTCGTTCCGATCACTTAGTTCACTCCGCTCGCATGGTCAATCCAATTCTGTCGGTTCGTTTTCATATTGTGGCCCCTCCACTTTCGAAAACCTGGCTACGCCACTGGTTAAAACTATTGACTTGCTGAAATCACACCAATTGGTATAAGATTCCTCATTTACTGCTGGCTCATAAAAGCATTTGCTGTCTACTGCTGATAGCATTTGCTGTCTACTGCTGGTAGCATTTGCTGTCTACTGCTGATAGCATTTGCTATCTACTGCTGATAGCATTTATTGTCTACTGCTGATAGCATTTGCTGTCTACTGCTGGTAGCATTTGCTGTCTATTGCTGATAGCATTTGCTGTCTACTGCTGATAGCATTTACTGTCTACTGCTGGTAGCATTTGCTGTGTACTGCTAATAGCATTTGCTGTCTACTGCTAATAGCCTTTGTTGTCTACAGCTGATAGCCTTTGCTGTCTACTGCTGATAGCATTTGCTGTCTATTGCTGATAGCATTTGCTGTCTATTGCTGATAGCATTTGCTGTCTACTGCTAATAGCATTTGCTGTCTATTGCTGATAGCATTTGCTCTCTACTGCTGATAGCATTTGCTCTCTACTGTTAGCATTTGCTATCTAGTGCTGATAGCATTGCTGTCTACTGCTGATAGCATTTGCTCTCTACTGCTGATAGCATTTACTGTATAATGCTGATAGCATTTGCTGTCTACTGCTGATAGCATTTGCTGTCTACTGCTAATAGCATTTGCTGTCTATTGCTGATAGCATTTGCTGTATACTGCTGATAGAATTTTATGTATACTGCTGATAGCATTTGCTGTCTACTGCTTATAGAATTTGCTGTCTACTGCTGAAAGTATTTGCTGTCTATTGCTGATAGCATTTGCTGTCTACTGCTGATAGCATTTGCTTTCTACTGCTGATAGCATTTGCTGTCTATTGCTGATAGCTTTTGCTGTCTACATCTGATAGAATTTGCTGTCTATTGATGATAGCATTTGCTATCTACTGCTGATAGCATTTTTATATCTATTGCTGATAGCATTTTTATCACACTGCATGCTGATTATATACCATTTGCTATTTGCTGCTTAAAATGCTGAAAACTTGGCTAATCACATAGAATTTGATACACAGGGTTTAATATGCAACAATAGTGACTCCCAATCTCATTCTTGTACATGATAGATATGTGAGACAAATTTGTGTTCCATCAATTTCATATATCTACTACCACATACTACTGAGAGGATATACAATTTGACATTATTTGCTGTTGATTGCATTAGATATATAGTTGTAAGTTGTAGAATTATCCACTTACAAATTTGTCTCGTAACTATTATTAGATCTTAGAATTATTCCAAAATATCTCTGCAAGTAGGTTTGAAAAACAAATATAAGAATCTAATTAGTGAGTGAAATCCTTAAAATGTTTTTAAGTTCATTACTAAAATTAAATCCTAACATAGTAAAATTAGATGTAATTTTCCTTAACTCCATGAAACAACAAGTTAATTGCGCAGTAATCAAATCAATTTAATATAAACAGAATTCAAAACGGTCTATATTTGATGATGTAATGGTTGTTGTCATGGTAACAAATAGGAACCGAAGACTGTCATATATGCCAGGGGAGTGTGTTGCCACTAGTTGCTAACACAGACCTGGTAATTGGCTGGGTTGATATTAGTATTTGTATCAGTATCAGGTTTAATTGGGTTAGAGACTACTGAGGTTGTTTTGATGAGAGGAAATGAATTGTGAGAAACATGGTTATTGCATGTTTGGGAAAACGGTAAAGTAAAACGGAAAACAAACATCTTGCAAAGATGGCAGATAATATGTAACTGAGACGTAGAACTAGAAAGCTGCTCCATGGTATCTTGTATGGGTATCTTTGGTTATGATCCCCAGGTTTTCTATTTGAAAAAACTCTAGCAAGCTCCGGGTATACTTAAATTACCATTTGATGGGGGTGTGCTGCTCACACCGGTACCCATTTCTAAGGATATCTTATTGGCTAATAATGGCTGATATGACAATTTTCTTTTGACTTTTTGAACATAGGTTTACAAAATACCCCCTACACAAGTTTTAGTTATCCTTGAAGATTTAAAGTGCAAATTTACTCTTAAATTTTACCCGCTAAAAGTTGGATTTTTTTATGCAGGTTTTGAAAAACACACATTTTAGTGGGCATTTTTAGTTGTGTTTTTGTTTTAAAAATACACCCCTTTCTGTTGAAAATCAGTGTTTTAGATCCCTAAACACATGCAGTGCTTTCTGTGTTGACAAGGAAAAAATGACCCCTTATTCTGTGTTTTTCTGTTCACACATGTGTACACCAACATAGCTCAAAGCACCCCCCCCCTTCCCGGATTTCCCTTTTGAATATTGTGACCATTGATAAACACATTGTATGTTGCTTTGATTCAGATTGCATTTTTATGTTTTGAATTACAAATTACTGCTCTTATTTTTTGGGAAAAAATGTTGAAATATCTATTTGTGACTGTCCATCCCAAACCAGCAATAAATACAGCCTCTTGTCATTTTCACTTTATTAAATATTTTCAATGACAATGTTATAAGGATTGAATTGACACCTCGATGAACTTCACTTGATTTCCAGAAGTTCAGTTATGGTCCATCAAAGTTTGTTAGGGAGTAAAAAGTATAACTAAGATGAACACATTTATATTTTCTGTTGATTGTCTTAAAAATATGCAAATTTATTTCATATTTCCTATCATTTTCTTTAAATGAAATTTTGCTGGTATTTTGTTGTAAGCATGCACAAGAATTGTGAATCGGTCAAAAAATCAATTTCGGCAAATTACAACCTTAACATTTTTTTTCACCTGCAGCGCAAAATGAAGTTTCTTGCATTTACAGCTCATACGGGCTGGACAGCCACATTTAAAGACTCTTTTGGTTTTGCATCAAATGGTACATTTGAAAGTGTGAACACTTGAGATAAACCAATGCAATGAGACTTAATGTCTCCATGTCACTGACTCATCTTTACAGATGTAGACAGCCTGGGAGAGTTCAAGTGAGATTACGTGATAGGCCTGTTTTTTCGTCACTAGTTTATACTTATCTGTTCAGTTCAAACATTCCCTGCTTCAATCACAATTATACCAATGTTGAAAATTCAAAGTTTGTGTAAAGATTTGGATGTTTGAGATATGTTTGTATTTTGAGAATTATATCAATGGTATGGAAAGTTGATGTGACAGCCTGTAATGTTTGGGTCAGAGTTTACCCATCTCTTTCTTTCAAACTTGCACAGCTATTGGACCAGATTCCACCAGGGACAACAGTTCTACAGGACGTGGATCCCCCAAAGAAGGCCCAGACAAAATGAAAAAAGAAGAAAAAAACTTGTTATAAATGTTCTAAAAACTCATAAAAAATTGTAGAAAATTATACTCTGTATTAATGTGTTTTGTTTAAAAATTGAAATTAGTTGACCATTACTTGTCAATGCACTTGTGACCCATTTTCTTTTTTACTTTTCAGTTTTTAAAAGCTACATAAAAAAAACCTAGGGTGAACCGTTTTGGTCTCTTGTTGTTGCCGCTTCTATTAATAAACCCTGGCACCATTACACCTGCTTCATGGAGACTCTAGCCTTTCACCTTCCTCAACTTAAAAATCAAAATCTTGAGTCTCTAAATTTCTAATGATAAGAGCCGGGGATAAGAGTGGAGTGTTTCTATTACTTTGTGCCATGCGTATCTCTTCTGTCATCAGTATCATACTAGAACATTTTCCAGGGTTTTCAAGGCAATCCTGTGCTGTCTCTGTTATCTATTCCCACGATAGAATGACATACTTTCCATCCATCTTCTCATGATAACAGATCATTGAGATAAAAAAATACACTATTTCCCTACCTATTGCCTGTCTGAATGTGAAACCTTGAAGGCTACATATTATCTTGCTCCATTTAAAATCTGTGCTGAACTTGGTCAAAACAAAATTGATCAAAATACTCCTAGGCAGAGAATCAATGCAGCATCTAAATTTAATTGCATTCCAAATATGACTATAGGGTTGTCGCACATCTCCCCCCCCCCAAAAAAAAAAAGTCTACAAAAATCACTGAAAGGTCTAAAAAAGAACACCTAAAGCAAAAAAATACCTGCTGAAGGGTCCTTTTGATAACATACAACACAAAACGCTTGTCAAACTACTACTTGTTTTTGCTTGTCACTTTTTGAAAAGCACAGAAACTAGTTAAGGTTTGACCAAAACGATAATTTTTCCTCCAAAAGGTCCACTTTGATGATCCTGCACCCCCTTGAAAATATTCTGGCTACAGGCCTGCTCAACAGTGCCATACAAGAGATTTGTTCCATTCTTTCCCATACAGTCCTGTGCTGTCTTTGTTTATCCCCATGATAGGATGAAATACTTTACATCCATCAGATCATTGAGATAATAAAAGACACTATTTTCCCTACCCATTGCCTGTCCCAATTTGAACCCTTGAAGGCTACATATTATCTTGCTCCATTTAAAATCTGTGCCGAACTAGTTCGATTAATAGAACCCTTGTTTTTTCGGGTGACACTAACCAACATGAGTGATCTGACTACCAAGTCCAGTGATCTAGAAAGCCACTTCACTACCTACCCCTATTTTTTCGGGAGGGGCAATCCCGGGGGGGGGGGGGTACTCAAGTTTGGTTTTGGTAGGGGTGTGCCACTGGGAAATTTGAAGTACCACCCATGCATATGCCAATTTTCAAGAAAAAGGGACCCATCCATATACCAAATGCCCCAAATTTTGAGTCGAAAGTTATACAAAAATTGAAATTTTCTCAAAAAATTTACGCTAATTTGGCGAGAATTTACTGATTTTTGTTTGAAATTTCGAAAAAAATCCAAAATTTTGAAAAACAGATCCATAAAAATACCACATTTTGCAAAGAAAAAGGACCCATTGGCAAACCAGAGAGCCTGATTTTGCTACCCAAATTTGCGGCACATTCCCGTAATCACTTTTGTACTAAGTACCCCCCCGGGGGGCAATCAGTCTGCTATGTAGAACTCTGGGCTTTTTGGTAAAGTGGTATGTGATAGTGGATTTATATTGTGGATAGTAACACAGAAAAAATCATGGTCCTAGGATCTGACTATGCTGAACTTGGTCAAAACAAAATTGATCCAAATGCTCCTAGGCAGAGAATCAATACAGCGTCTAAATTTAGTTGCTTTCCAAATATGAATATCATGTTTCACTCCTGACAGGGGACATTCACAATCAGGTGCCTGATACAGATAAAGAAAAAATAATGCAGAAATATTTTACTGCCCCACCCCCTTTTAGGCTTAAAAGAATCAAAGCTTCACCCAACTGAAAATTAGTGGACAATTCCATAGAAAAGCATTAAAAAAATCATAAGCCTCTCCTTTAAGGGTTAAATATTTTAATTGCCTCCTTTGTTTTTGCATCAGCCCCAACAAATTTTTGTGAATGATCCTTAACTTTACTGATTATGGTGTTTTTCTGTCAAAGTTGGTATACTGGAGTGGGGTTCTGAGTTAAAAATAGGTGATGGGTCACATTTTCAAAGTCTGGCAGGAATGCACACACACATACAATTTTTTTGAAGACACCCTTTGCCAAAGCATTCAATTACCAATGATAATGATAACATTGTGTCTTTTACAATCCTTTTAAAAAGAATTGTTATCCAAAAAGCATTCTTTCTTTTGCCAACCTGGCGTACAATGCATGGTCGATTTTGGGTTGACCTCCCCTACTGATGACCTTCCTGGATTGATTCTGAGTTAACTACATAAATATGTATTGATTGCAAAACAATTATTTTTGGGATTCCCCATATGAATCATTGACAGAATATTACATAAAATAAGCAAACAGTGCAGTAATCAATAAATTAATATCAACTTTTTCAATATACAATCATTGGTTATCATTGTGATTACTGTACTGGTGCAAGTAAGGATTTTAAAGGCCAGAAACGACCAAAACAGGATTTGGAGAGAGTGGCGCACCTTGCTCATTTTGATACTGACTGAATGGATTACATGTCTCCTTAACATTACCAGATGATTTAAGATCATCTAAGAAGGACCCGGGAGAAGGACAACACAATCTTGCATGAAGTATACACCTAGCCTCTAAGCACCTGTCTAAGCACCCCATGGAAGATCTAGATAAAGATGTTTATAGTGGTGATAGTAATATCACATTTAGTATCATTGTGTCATCTTATGGACAAAAAATGGATCAAAAAACTCTGTTTTACATACTGATTCAATTTGATATTTTCTTTGTACTAATCATGCTAATGATATGCATCATACTGACTCGTCTAATAAACAGGGTATATCATATGCGTGTAAATAGGCCTGATGGACATAAATATTGTCTTTTTGTAGCATATGGAGACAAAGTGAGACTTGAGACCCTTACAGGGCTCATTAAAATATTGAAAAACACTGATTCCATTGTGAACTTTGTGTATCAAGATGATGTCTATGGAACATTGGGATTCACAGAGGCAGCAGGAGAGGCAGTGATGAAAGAATTTAGAGAAAAGTCACATGATGAGGATTTCATAATAAACCCAGGTGGTAATCTTCCTTACAAAGCCATCTTCCATATCAAAGTAACTGAGAATTCAACAAAGTTTGAGAATGCAATTCACAGAGCCCTGCTACAAGCAGATGACATGGGTATACGATCTATAGCTTTACCTGCACTCAAAGTCCAGTCACAAGCTGTTAGGTACCTACAGGTTCTGTACGAGTTTGAACGCAGAGCTCGTCCTTGTTGTCTTCATATGATAGACATTATTGCTGGAAACAAGAAAGAGCTTGATTATTATGACAATGAAATGACTAGACTGGGTGAAAAATTGAAATAATCCATGTAAACTCTATAGCATAGAAAAATGCTGTTAACCCTTTTTAAGGTTTGGGATTGACTTCAATGAAATATTTTTTAAGACTACGCTCCTTTTTCAATAACGCGATGGAGAAATGTCATGTTCACGGGAAGTTTTTGCCTATTAACACATGACAAATTATTACAATTTTTGTACACATGAATAGAAGAACAGTCTCTAAATTATATATTAGCCTTGACTTGGAACGTTTTCAAAATATCATCAACAGTTCTCTTCAAAAAAAAGTTGAGACCTTTTTGTAATCTCATAAATTTATGCAGTTCAAATCTTCCATTTTATTTTGTAGTCCAAATTCATTGAAGTAATTGCAACTGATAATTCAGTCTTCCAATGTGAGCATAACATTGGTAGCATACTGTACTGCTAAATTATAGGATTTATGTAATTTGCAGACGACGGTGGATATACCTCTTTACTGCTATATTTGATCGTGAAAACCTTCCGCGGTGTCGCGCGTGTAATGTCAATAATGTTAAAATAGTGTATCGAATAAACTTAGAATTCCTTTGCTACGAGTGGGATTCATGTGTGAACCCCATCGGATTTAGAATAATACAATAAAATGTGTATCACTGTAGTAGCACTTTTGTTATTATTTGAATAAAGGTAAAAATAAATTTTTTGTAACATTTTCAATATTAATGCGCCAATAGAAAGACATGTAAAATGTATCCTAAATTTGCGTTTTGGAAATCCCTAGCCCTAAATTTACTAGCTTCTACTGAATCGAGGCAACCCCCGCCTGGTAATTTGCTAATTTTCTGCTGATGGCATTAGATATCTATTTTTGTGGGCTTTTGGTTTCCACTAATAAAAATCTGAAAATGTGGAAAAATTGTGTTGTGTGGTTATAAGATCTTAAAATTTTAACAAGGTCTGTTCAAGAGAAGACAAACATGTTATAAGTGAAACCCTAGAAAGATTTTAGGTTCATTACTGAAATTAAATCCTATCATCGTAAAAGTAGATGAAATTTTCCTTAGCTCCACGAAACAACAAGTTAATTGCGCAGTAATCAAATCAATTTAATATAAACAGAATTTAAAACCGTCTATATTTGATGATGTAATGGTTGTCATGGTAACAAATAGGAACCGAAGACTGTCATATATGCCAGGGGAGTGTGTCGCCACTAGTTGCTCACACAGACCTGGTAATTGGCTGGGTTTATATTAGTATTTGTATCAGTATCAGGTTTGGTTGGGTTAGAGACTAGGTTGTTTTGATGAGAGGAAATGAATTGTGAGAAACATGGTTATTGCATGTTTGGGAAAACGGTAAAGTAAAACGGAAAACAAACATCTTGCAAAGATGGCTGATAATATGTAACTGAGACGTAGAACTAGAAAGCTGCTCCATGATATCGTGTATGGGTATCTATGATTTTGATCATCAGGTTAGCTAGTCTGTGAAGAGCTGCAAATATTTAATTAAAGGTGTGGGTTCCTATTTTAGGACGTGTGTATAATTTACTTTTAACTGATTGACATTGACTCTAAAATGCATTGTGCAAGGTTTCAACCTTAGCTTGTGTCTTGTTTTCTCCTGAGAGGCAAAAGAAAGTATGCAACCCTGGGGATGAGGCTGTTATGTAAATACAAAAGAAATGGAAAATAGGTATACCAATCAATGTTGCATTTTGTGCTATATATCCAAAACTATAAGGAATTTTGAGGTGATATTTTGGATTTATAATCAGAAAAATATGGGCTTTCATTTGGCATCAAAAATATACTACTTCCGGTTGAGCCCTGGGGGATGAGAATGTGATCGGAACCTACACCTTTAAGATTCTTGCCAAAAAGAATTCTAGCAGGTCCCAGGGTTCTCAAATTACAAATTGATGTCACTCAAATCCATACCTGTTTCTAAAGATATTTTTGGCTGATTTGAAAATTTTCTTTTGACTTTTTAACAATTTGGAGACATTTTTGCCTCCCCCTCCCCAGAAAAGAAACCTGATGCCTGATTTTCCGTGTTCTTGTTGATTTTTGAAATTTTGAGCCCTTATCTGAGGATTTTTTGTAGAAATAGGAATCATACCTAAAGGTTTTTTTGTGAATTGGAGAAGCACATCCCTATATTACATTACATTTTAGTTCCCCTCCCTTTCCAGGCTGTCAGGATTGTATATGATTCTTTTGCATCTGTGTATCGATTGTTGGACTGGATTTAGAGAATCTTCATCAATTCTTATTAATTATTCAATCAATGATATTATTTATAAATCTGAGTTGGTAAATTTTTTGGATTGTTTAAGTACTGTATATACATTTGTCTAGGCTATGCACCTCTTTTTCCTCTTTTGAATCTCAAGACCATTAGCAAAGAAATTGTGTCGCACAAAATTATGTGTTTGTGATTCAAATTGTGTTTTTTTTTTCTTTTTGAATTATTTTTTATTCTATTTTAGGACTTTTAAATTGCTTTTTTATGCTTTTTGAAATAATTTTTTGTTGAAATATCTATTTTAGGACTTTTAACTTGTTTTTTTTAATGATTTTGAATTATTTTTGTTGAAACATCTTTTTTAGGACTTTTAAATTGCTTTTGTATGCTTTTTAATTCTCTTTTGTTGAAGTATCTATTTTAGGACATTTGATGCAAAACCCAAAGAATTAAAACTCTTGTTTTGCATCAAATGGTACATTTAAAACTAAAAGTGTGAACACTTGACATAAATCAGTGCAATGAGACTTAATGTCTCCATGTCACTGACTCATCCTTACAGATGTAGACAGCCTGGGAGAGTTCAAGTGAGATTACGTGATAGGCCCGGTGTTTCCGTAACCTGACCACTTGTTTTGACCACTTATTCTGACCACTTAATCTGACTACTTGTTTGTACGTCCAAATATACGTCAAATATAGTTTGACGTATACAATTTCAAAATACACAGTGTATAGAAATACCTTCTTGAGAGTCTTAATCACATAATCCAGGGGTGTACAACGATAAAGTCAAAATATATACGCCGGCGTATAATTTGACGTATGATATTTCTATTTAACATTGTGTATGAATGATATAATATTTATATGTGAGTCGTCCAATGAAATTTTCAAGTCGTCACATTTTGTTGCTTTATTTATTGTTTTCGGAAATAAATTAAACGGTGTTAAATAGTATGAAGACAAATACAGATTTTATGCATATTTTTGAAACCCCGAGATTCATCTTCAAATGTAAATTAGTAAATAAAAGCTTAAAAGTTTCATCTTCAAATGTAAATTAGTAAATAAAAGCTTAAAAGTTTCATCTTCAAATGTCAATTAATAAATAAAAGCTGAAATTGTATTATGTCTTAAAGCTGAACTCTCAATCCATTGTATATGTTTTAATGTTACTAATGTAAACACAATGTAAATTGAAATTTTATACGTCAAACTATATTTGGCGTATATTTGGACGTACAAACAAGTAGTCAGTTTAAGTGGTCAGAATAAGTGGTCAAAACAAGTGGTCAGGTTACGGAAACACCGTGATAGGCCTGTTTTTCTTCCGTTGTTTTATACTTATCTGTTCAGTTCAAACATTCCCTGCTTCAATCACAATTATACCATTTTTTAAAATTCAAAGTTTCAGCTAAGTGTGTGTATAGATTGGGATGTTGGAGATATGTTTGTATTTTGAGACTTATATCAATGGTATGAAAAGTTGAGGGGACAGCCTGTAATGTTCAGGTCAGAGTTTGCCCATCTCTTTCTTTCAAACTTGCAAAGCTATTGGACTAGATTCCACCAGGGACAGTTCTACAGGAGGGGGACCCCCCCCCCCACAGGACCCGAGGAAGGCCCAGACAAAATGAAAAGATAAAAAGTAGAAGGGAAGAATAGAAAAACCAAAAGAAAAGAAGAGAAGAAGAAAAACAATTTGTTATAAATGTTGTAAAAAATCATAAAAAATTGTAGCAAATTATACTCTGTATTAATGTGTTTTCTTTAAAAATTGAAAGTAGTTGGCCATTATTTGTCTATGCACTTGGCTCATTCCAGTGAAAACTAAACCTTTTTTGATTTCAAGCAAAAAATCAGCTTTTTTATTGGACCATATGTGCAGTTTTTTCAGTCATACGTTTGTTACTCGGTATGTGAAAAGTATTTTCTAATCAGAAATTTTGAATTTTTTCTACCCGTGCATGAATGAGCACATGTTTTCATTCAAAAATGTCACAAGCGTTACCAAAAAGTTACACCAAAATGTCACAAACGTTACCAAACAAAACATTGCATTAAAAGAAATCCTGACGATAGAATTTCCTACCACTTTTATGAACTATTTGTAAATATGTTACCAATCATCTGTGAAAAGCGCAATAAAAAATTCGCTAACAGGTCAGAGAAATTTTACTTTGAAGTCATTTGGAGCAAAAAACCATTTCCGTGCGCGGTCACAAACGTTACCGAACGTTACATGAACTTTATTCAGTATTTTGGCAATAATTTTAATCTTTAAACACCTGCCTGCATGTCTTGATAACACCAGTGAACACCATTATCAACAACAACCTCGTTGATATAATGTTTATGCTAGGTTCTGTGGTCATTTAAAAGTGAAATTTTCCAATTTTTCGGTCACAAACGTTACTTTGGAATCACCCACTTGTGAGACTTTTTCTTTTTTACTTTTCAGTTTTTAAAGGGGCAATTCATAATCCACTTTTCATCCTCAAGGTCACCTCTATCAATCAAGTTTATTAGCTTATAAGAATCCTCAACTGATATATGGTACAAACCGCAATCCATTCTTGCAAATGTGCTTTCAATTTTGAGAAAAGTGAGAAATTGTCATTTTGTAATTATTATGGGGCCCAACAGTAATTACAACACAGTAGTCTATGGAGATTTTTGAAATGATAAAAAGCTTATAACTTGAAAACGATTTGATGGAATCAAGTTAAATTTTCAGCATACAATTATATTGTACCCTTCTTGTTATTTAGCAAGAAATGAGGGGAGGTTTTGATCACGCCAGAATCATGAATTGCACCTTTAAAAGCGACATCAAAAAATAGGGACAATTTTTCAGAGAAAATTGAGTTCACTTGCTTTTCTATGTGGGTTAATCAATAATATTTGGCCAATATGGGGTTAGGGTTGAAATTTAACCTTAATTTTTTGAGGTCTGAAAGAGGGGAGAGCACAATATTTCTACAATATTTTTTGTATTAGGCTCTTCCCCAGGGTTGGACATTAGCACCCGCCTGACAGCAACTGCCGGGTAACTTTGGTGTCGGGCTGGTAAAAAATGAAAGTTACCTGCCCAACATGTCAGGTAAAATTGCCAACATTTGGTTTTAAATTTATACCAAAATAGTAACTTTTTGCAAAAAACACACAATTTTCCAAGTTTCTTTATGGAAAAATTGCACAAATTTGCGCCATTTGTAGCAAATTTCATTTTTTTTAGAGGTTAGTGATATTTTGTTTTTTATATTGTTAAAATTTGGGCAGGTAAATTTCTTGTCGGGCGGGTAACTTTACAAAGTTTCCCGCCTGACTGGCTTGTACAAAAAAATACCAATGTCTAGCCCTGCAACTCCCGTACAAGTCAGTGGCAAAGCCAGCATAGGGCGAGGGGGCATGCAGACTGCCCCCCCTGACAAAAATCGAGCGGGAAATTGGGACAGCAAGCGGGAAAAATTGAGAAGGGAAAGAAAAATGAGAGAGCAGCTGTAAGACTGCTAGATAGGAAACATGGAGAAAAGCAGAATTAGAAAATCGTGTCAAAAGATATGCAAAAAATTGCTTAAAACCGTTTTTTTTTTGCTTGTCAGTTTTTAGAATCGACTTGAATTTATTTTGGGTGTACGAAAATGGATTTTTTGCCGGGAAAAATTGTGCACATGCCCTAGGAAAATTAGGATGAAATGACTTTGCCCCCTCCCCTCTCCCCTGACCAAAAAGTCTGGCTACGCCACTGGTACAAGTGTAGGTGAACACCCTCTGCCAGGAGTGAAACATGATATTCATATTTGGAAAGCAACTAAATTTAGATGCCATATTGATTCTCTGCTAGGAGCATTTGGATCAATTTTGTTTTGACCAAGTTCGGCACAGATTTTAAATGGAACAAGATAATATGTAGCCTTCAAGGGTTCACATTGGGACAGGCAAAGGGTAAGGAAAATAGTGTCTCTTATTATCTCATGATCTGTTATCATGAGAAGATGGATGGAAAGTATGTCATCCTATCTTAGGGATAGATAACAGAGACAGTACAGGATTGCCCGGTAACCCTGGAAAAAGTTCTAGTATGGTACTGATGAGAGGAAAGATACATATGGCACAAAGTAATAGAAAGTTTCGACTCTTGTCATTATGAATTTTAAGACTCAAAGAGTTTAAAGGTGTGTGTATTCCAATCACTTTCACTCACAAAATCAAATTGGAGATTTTGATACCACATGAAAGCACATATTTTTCTCATAACCCTGTAAATTTTCATGTCCATATTATGTTTCATTGAAGAGATATGGTAAAAAAAGTGCTGAATTACTGAAATATTTTGTTAACAAAAATGAATATCCTATATGTTTCTATGGGCAACTCTCAGACACACTTTTGCTTATAACATTAATTTGGCTCAAGGTATCCCTACTTCATTAATTTGTTTAATAAGTAGGTTTTTTCTGCTGCTTCTTGGCATCATTCCTTTTCACTTCTGCATTGCCTTCAATGATCTTTTTGTCTTGTTTTCCTTGTATTTGTATTGTACTTCATGTAATTTTGTATGTTCAATTCGGCTTTTTAGCCGCGATACATTGCAAATAAAATATATCTGAATCTGAATCTGAATGAAACTTTAAAATTGCTTTATGTAGGTGATGACCCTTCATTCAAATATGGAAAAAGTGTATGTTAAATTTGTCACTAGATCGAAAAACCTACATGTATTTTTTAAGTGGGGGAATGTAAAAGGCTCTCCATGAAACAGGTGTGTTTTTAAATGGTCCCTAACATACAGTGGCGGCACCAGCATCTCAATTCTGGGGGTGGGGGTAAACGAGGGGCAAAAATTTTGGGAACAAATTAAGGCGCCACATAGCATGCAAAATTTTTCTGGCAATCTTGTTTATTTGGGCTAAAAAACGCCTATTTCGGGATAAAATAATGGTGGAATATGCGCAAAGCACACAAAAATTAGTACATTTTATGTCAAAATTATCAATAAAAAGGGATAATAAGAGAAATTTGTGCCAAAATGCTTCTGATTTTTTTTTCTGGGGGGAACTGGGAGGGGTAAGAAAAATATTTTTTGGGGGAGGGGGGTGGGGGGAGAATGCCCCCTATGCATCTCAATCGTTTCATTATAGTCAACCCCCCCAAAAAAAAAAAAAAATCAATATAAAAATGAATTTGCATTAATTACATTGGAATTTCCTGAGAGACAACCAGAAAGGACGGGTTGGTGCAGCGTTTCTTCCCTTGCCTTTTACCACTGCGGTCCTGCTTCAATTCCCGGTCGGACCTAGGTTGTACATGAATTTAGTTGTCGATCCATGCTCGTCCTCTAAAATTGGAAATTCTTTTCAATATTTCCTACTGTATGGAGGCGTACCTTGAGTTTAATGCATATGTACTATTGGTATTAGCCTAGCTTTATAATAAATATATATGTGATGACTCACACCGAAAGGGGGGACTTTGAAGATGATATCAATTTTGATTTTTTTCTTTTCATCTATTGCAACATTTTCTAAGTTTTAAAATGACACCTTACTTGTTGAAATTGATCAAGGCGATCAAATTTTACAACAGACAATCTGCTGGAAATTCTTATTATTTTCTTTTTTTTTTGCTGCCTATTTTCATGGAAAATATTTTTTTGCTGCCTATTTTCACCTGTATCTTGAAAAGTTTTCTGTCGCAAAGTCCCCCTTTTCGGTGTGAGTCATCACATATTAACAAAAGTACCCTCCATTTGTATAAATTTATTCTTGCATCATGTTTGTATATGAATCTGAGATATGAAATTTGTGCAATACTATTGCCAATAATTGCTAGTTATAATCTGAGTTAAATATATGCAATATTATTGCCCAGCATTGTATTTTCATTTGAGAAGAACTGGTACAACTCATTTTTTCTATGATAGTAGGCTAGTCTGTGATAAACCAGAGATTGTGTGCATTTGGATCAATCAAATCTATCAAGATATCTTGTTAAAACTTGAAGATTGGATTTCACTGCTGATAGCCTATACAGATTGGTTTGCATACTAATATTTAGATGTTCATCAAATATTGAGATATGGATTGACCGTCCACATGTTAGACAAACATGCCTGTAAACTAGAAGTTTGAAGGATGGGGAACACATGCCTGTAAACTAGAAGTTTGAAGGATGGGGAACTCAATTTAAAACTTGCCTTTTGGAAAATGTACATAATAGTTGATGCCAGTAAGGTCCGTAGCCAGGATTTTTTCAAGGGGGTGTTGATTTTCAAAAAGTGTACCTGTTTGAGTAAACTAATTTTAGCGGTTTTGACAAAGTGACAAGCTCAAAAAAAGGTTTTCAGTAGGCCTAGTTTTCCAAGTATTTTTGCAGTATTTCGTTATGAAACGACCTACATTTTTTAGTGACTTAGGTGTTCTTTCTGTAGACATTTATGGAATTTTTGTGGACCTTTTTTGTACAAAATATCCCCAAAACGACACCCACTTTAGTTAATTGGGCACTTGTGATGCAAACCCATCCCATTACACTGAGGACCAGATTTTGAAATTTAATAGCAGTTTTGGAAAATTGAAAAAAAAAATGAAAACACAAAACTGAATTCATATGATTCCATGTGATTCCTGGTCTGTAAAACAGGACTCTATATTTCTCTTTGCAATGCAAGTCCCAAGGGATTTGTGATATTTCTTGAGATAACTTGCATGGCTGCTCTCTGAAATTTGGTTCACTTTTTACAAACGATCTGTAACATTGATGAAATGTATATGTGATTTGAAATTGACTGACAAACAAGTATTATTCTTTCTTGAAATTGTCCCAGGGTATTTAGAGTACAATGTGGGGAGGGGGCAGATATGACATTGTAGGTGTATACATGTACATAACACATACATGCATGAAAAAAAAAGTGATAAAGTCTGCAAGTTTGCGACTGACAAATTATTTATTTCTTTAAAGCCTAGTGGCATACACAAAATTTTCAAAATATTTTATGGAAAATGGCTTTGAGGATAAAAACAAGAATATTTCTTCCCCAATAAGGGTGCAAAGTTACTCCAATCATAGGTCTTGCTGAGGAGCTGATTTTTGGTAACAATAAGGTCTCTGGAGGGAACTGGTTTATTCTTCATAACTTGAAAACACATTTTGGGTCATTTTCTCTTAGAATACTGTCTGTTTAAGAGCTAAATTAATTTTGAAATGTGCATCTTGGACAGGGGAAGTTGTGAAACCAAACCTTTCTAAATTGGTTTATACTTAATACTTATTTAATTTTGGATATACATGCATGTGCTTTGTTAAAGTTGCCCTCCCCTGCAAGATGTAGGTTTCTAGTTGATGCTAACCGTTTTGAACTGATGATAAATGTCTACTCTAAATTCATACTTTATGCTAGAGTCTTGAATGCCTAACATGCCCCTGGATTTTCAGTCATCCACTGCATTTTAGGGACTGTTCACAAACACTTCTTATATATAGGAGGCTTGATGAAAAAAGGGGTACCTTAACAATTTTTAACCCCTAAAGGGGTTTGAAAATGTTTTGACAGGATTTTTTTAATCTGGTCTTTTTTGTGAATGGTCTTATTAGCATCTGTTTAATCCTAACACATTTGAAAACTTCTTCATTAAAAGCTATCTCCTTGGAAATCTGCTAGACAAAAATGGCAGATTTTCACCTGGATTTGAACCCACAACCTCCTGTTTCCCCGTCCGATTATCAGTATGTCAAGCCACTGAACAGGCGCTGCCATGGCAGCGATTTCATGATCCTAGTTAGTTCTGGGCTATGACGTATTTAAACTTATTGGAATGTCTTAACTTTGTGGAATGGGATATTGTGAGATTCAGTGGAGTTAGTGGAAACTTTTCTTACATAATTCTTGTTTGTTTATTTGTTTGTTTTTACATGAGCTTTGGTACTCTTTGCCAAAATCACAATTTTGGTAAAAAAATATTGATTTCCCCAGACTAAATGGTTTGCCCAGTTTTAATTCAAAATGTGAAAGTCCTTATAATATTAATACGAGATCATTAATTGGGGAGATGGGCAACTCAGTTCGACATAAACTTCAAACCAAGAGAGGGCACACTTTCATATATTTAGTGGTCAAATAATTAATGGTTTTGCATTTTTGTATTTTGATACTTATTTTCACAATAACATTTAAAGCCATATCATTTTTATTCTTGCAAATTTAAATCTCAAGTTCCTGAAAATATTAATTCTCAAAATTTGCTATAATTATGTATGTATTATATTCAAGCTCAACTATTTTGATTTGTTTGTATTTTTCCTTTGTTTCAGATAGCCTCAACCATAAATAAAGAAACATGCCTCAACTTCAATCACCAGCTGTAGAAGTCAAATGCCGGGATAGATTAAACAGCCAGGGGAGCCGTAATTCCATGGTAGATTCAACAGCCATAGAAGCCGCTATGCCCAGGTAGATCCAACAGACATGGGAGCCATAATGAACACTTTTTATTTAAATCTCTAATGGTGACCCGCAACTCAAATTGATAGAATGTTTACATTATTAACTCTTTCAATCCGGCAAGCCGCTCACAGCGGCTCTCAAATATGTGCACGATTGGCCGGAATTTCTAATTTGATGCAATTTATTCAAATTGCTCTAAAATTAAAACTGCAAGCCCAAATTGGTTGAAACTTGCCAGCAAGCAGTTGAAGCAAAGGGCTATCTAACACCATCATTTTTATTAGCAAAGAGGATAACCCTGGTGCACTAAAATTATCATATGCTATCATAAAGTGAGGTGTCTGTCCAAATAGGACAGATTGTTAAAATTTTATTTCGAAGTGAAAGAGTTAAGTTATAGAATGCACCTAAACAATCACATTGCAATTTGTAGGCTGCAGCTTAATCAGTGCCAATATTGCAACATTGAAACAACCATACAAACACACAACCGATTCAACAGCCATGAGAGCCATAATGCCCAGGTAGATTCAACAGCCATGGGAGCCATAATGCCCAGGTAGATTCAACAGCCATGGGAGCCATAATGCCCAGGTAGATTCAACAGCCATGGGAGCCATAATGCCCAGGTAGATTCAACATCCATGGGAGCCATAATGCCCAGGTAGATTCAACAGCCATGTGAGCCATAATGCCCAGGTAGATTCAACAGCCATGTGAGCCATAATGCCCAGGTAGATTCAACAACCATGGGAGCCATAATGCCCAGGTAGATTCAACAGCAATGAGAGCCATAATGCCCAGGTAGATTCAACAGCCATGGAAGCCGCAATGCCCAGGTAGATTCAACAGCCATGGGAGCTGTAATGCCCAGGTAGATTCAACAACCATGGGAGCCATAATGCCCAGGTAGATTCAACATCAATGGGAGCCAAAATGCCCGTATAGATTAAACAGCCATGGATCCGTAATGCCCGTGTAGATTCAACAGATATGGGAGCCATAATGCTCGGGTAGATTCAACAGCTGTGGGAGCCATATAAATGCCCAGGTGGATTCAACAGCCATGGGAGCCATAATGCCTGGGTAGATTCAACAGCTGTGGGAGCCATAATGCCCAGGTAGATTCAACAGCCATGGGAGCCATAATGCTCGGGTAGATTCAACAGCCATGGGAGCCATAATGCCCCAGTAGATTAAACCTGGGGATTAAACAGCCATGGGAGCCATAATGCCCAGGTAGATTCAACAGCCATGTGAGCCGTAATGCCCAGGTGGATTCAACAGCTATGGGAGCCATAATGCCCAGGTAGATTCAACAGCTGTAGGAGCCATAATGCCCAGGTAGATTCAACAGCCATGGGAGCCATAATGCCCAGGTAGATTCAACAGCTGTAGGAGCCATAATGCCCAGGTAGATTCAACAGCCATGGGAGCCATAATGCCCAGGTAGATTCAACAGCCATGGGAGCCATAATGCCCAGGTAGATTCAACAGCTGTGGGAGCCATAATGCTCGGGTAGATTCAACAGCCGGGAGAGCCATAATGCCCAGGTAGATGAGCCAGTAGATTCAACAGCCATGGGAGCCATAATGCCCAGGTAGATTCAACAACCATGGGCACCTTAATGCCCAGGTAGATTCAACTGCCATTAGAGCCATTATGCCCAGGTAGATTCAACAGCCATGGGATTTAGACTAATTCCTTGGGCCAAGTGTGCTCTCTTTGATAATTGGAACAAATAATATCATTGTCTTTTAATTGTTTGCAAAATATTACTTGTTCCACAATCATAATAACCAGTCCTATCTTAATATATTTGTAAACTCTCAGACTTCAATATCTAAATATTTTGAAATATGAAATTTGTTGAAAGAGAAGTCACTGTCAGAGGGCAGGGTTAAAGGTCAAATCATGTGTGGCATATGCTTAATAAATGGAGACCTGTGCAAGAACATGGATTTTGAACAAATCTCTCAGGGAGCTTTATCGTTGAACTCCATTGCCATGTACAGATTTAGGGCATTTGTTCAAGATTCTGCAGAGTGATATACTAAGTTGCAGCAAAGGGGAAGTCCCATTGCGAATTATTCTTGAAATAAAGCTGCCTTTTATGTTAGTCCCTCCCTCCCCCCCCCCCCCCGGGAGTTTTGTATTTTTATGTTGTTACATGTTTGATTGGTGTGAGCTGAAAATTGTAATGATTTGGACTCAAAAATGTGTGCAACAGTTTCTTATAGGCCTACTGCTGATCAAGCTATCAACATATACAATTATTTTCCCTTTAAAATTGTCATATGTCTCCTTTTATAATGTAAACGCCAATATTGCGCTCAGTATTTTCGTGCATGGGCCCATTTTGAATCATTCTGTGCATTTTAATTGTCACGCTTGTGATATTTTTTATATGTGGCGGTATGCACGTACCATTTTTCGTGCTACATTTATTTTCAGGCAAAAGCAGCTGAACGCAAAAATAAATGTAGCGCGAAATATACCACTTATACAGTAGTGATCAAAGGAGCATGGTCCGATTGCCTCAACTTTTTTTCAAACTTTTTGAGATTTTGGTACTAAAATGTTGCTCATATTTTTCTCATAACCCATGTGAAATTTCACAGCTCAATTATGTTCCGTTTTGGAGATATATATCAAAATGTGTAAATTATGGCAACCATAATTAATTGTACACAGTAACATATAGGCGGCTCTGAAGTACAAAATTGCCTATAAAATCAAAACGGGTTGACCGATTCAGCTGAAATTTGAAACTTAGATCTCTTGAATGGTATTCTTTCATATGACATTGAAAACTAAATTTTGAAGAATCGGACCAAGCTCCTTTAAGCCTGAATTTTGAACGTTTAATGTAAAATTCATCTTTTGATGAAAGTTGTAAAATTGTTTGAATATTAAATTGATTTTCTCTCATCTTCATTCAGGGCAGCTACCCCATAAACTCATGTGATTGTCCCAAGTTGCTATGTAATAAGAAACAGATTACAGATTCTGCTGACAGCATCAATGTTTCAACAAATCATATAAACAGTTGTAAAATTATGAAAGCAGAAAATCATGTCTGTCATATAGGAATTTGATTATAGATATATACAGGGTGACCTAGAATTAATATTGCAGTATATCTTTAATATGTGATGACTCACACTGTATAGGGGGACTTTACGGCGATCTGCAGACAGAGATGCAGGCTTTGAAGTTGTGAAGTGGTAAAAGTTTCGTCTGGGGGTGAATTTGAGATTTTGTGATATTATGAATCTTCAAAGTTTTAAAAATCTTCCTACCAAGCCATTTTCTATAATATTGTGAACAAAGATGATTTTATGACAATTTTCTAACACGGTGTCAATCTCCTTTTCGCAATTTTGTGATTGGAAGAAAAAACATCCTCGAAAACAGGCCGTTTTCTCAGCTCAAATTTTCACTTCTCTGACCGACTGTCCTAGGTACATAATTAAAGATTATGTATCTTGACAATGTCTGTGTCAAATTTGATGATGATTGAGTGCTCCTAAGTACCCGTTGATAAGGAGATTTTGTGTATAGTTGAATAGTAATCAATAAAATTGATGCTTTCACGCAAACCTTAACTTTAAAGCATGTTTTCTCAAATTGCTATTTTTGAAAAGTGATCAACACGCTCTTACTAAAATAGCCATATCTTCGGAAGGGATTGTTGTATCGAAATTTGTGATGTATCAAATTACTTGTGAAACTCTAAGCTTTCACATGATCCCAAAAACTCAATTTTGATGTCGGAACCAAAGTCCCCCCTTTTGATGTGAGTCTTCACATATGGATATGATGATGGGACCAAATAATGGGCAGATATTTTTTTTTTGGTCATAGCATGGGGCTATCTGTAAATAATAGTCTAATAATAATTGTGTTTCGTTGAGGTGGTGATTTGAAAAAAATTGAAATGAACTCCTCCAAATATCTGGTAGGAAGGGTTAGGGCCAAAACATATTCGGCCTTCAAACAAAATTTTTGCTACCAAACATTTGGTCGTGATATACAAGTGGAAATGCAACGATTGCCCAGCTAAATACGTTGAGACTATAGCCTTTAACTTGTGTAAAAGACTCAAAGCTGGACAAATCATTTCATAGAGACCAAGACTCATAGTTGTAGAGTTGCCATACTTAAAAAGCCTACCACACACATTACAGAAATGGAACGAATACAAGCCAGATACGTGATATATCACAAGGTGTTGCACTTGCCTGACTGGGACGAGAACCCATTTGCTAAGGCTGTTGATGACTTCAAATTGTTTGTGTTGTGTTCAACTCATCCTTGTCTGTCTGTAAGAAAGTTTCTTGCTTGACTGGTTTCTGTATTAGAATTTCTCGACATATGCACTTCAGCTCTTTTTTGCATCTCTTTAAAACACTGATTTTCCCTCACCTCACATATTGTGCTGTCGTTTGGAATCCATGCCAAATTGGCTTACTTGATAGGTTAGATAGAAGTCAAAGGAAAATTTCGACGGTTTTAATGTACAGAAAAAGGTGTCCATCTGATTTATCATATGAATTTGGGCTGCTCAAAACTTGCGACTTGTTTAATTTTTTTTCGCTTGATTTTTTGCTTTAAACTTCTCAAAAATGTTCAAAAAGTTGATCTGAGGTCATTTCAAGGTCAAGGCTATAATTCATGAACCCTTGACCCAAAAGGTCATTTTATGCTGCTTGGTTAATCCCTGTTTAATTACTAATTTTCCTTTAATGTACTTGTAGGACATATTGTTTAAAACAATTCCTACTAACAATTGTTAACATCATCTGCAATCATCATCCATTCTTAAACAATGCATTCCTTCTCACTAAACATCTACATTTTTTAGGATCGCGTCGGCCAGGGGGATCTTGTAGTTCCATGAACCAGTATTTTTGTCTCCTTTCCAAGGTTATGGAATGATTATCTGTTTATCTCTTAAGACTTCTTGTAAGGAAAATTTACTTAATTAATTTGTGGTTATTTCATTTGCTTGTATTTTGATATTACTTTGATTATAAAAAGCATATTTGCGGGTATATATCTCATATTGGTATATTATTATTATCATATTATTATTTGTACGTTTACTAAGTTTATAAGGAAAGGAAAACACATTTTGTGTTTGGACTTGTAGTCTATTTTTCTTTTCCTTGATTGTCATGTAATTACACATTTTGTTTTTCATTGCTTGTGATTTATGATGATTAAATAAATATTATTATTACTAGAGGGCCCGGGCATAGTTGTGGTGGTCATCTTGAAATGACCTAGGATGAATTTTTTGAATATTTTTGTGTTTGACCTTGAAAATGACCTTTTGATCTTGGATGTCCGCGCTGGGCGACCTCAGGCCATCTTAACAGACAACGAATACATTGACCTTTGATGACCCCCACCGGATCACTCCTATAATATGGAGGGGACCAATTGCTATTCATCAAGTTTGGTCCAGGTAGGGTCAAGGGTTCAGGAGTTATGGCCGTGATCTCGAAATGACCTGGGATGACCTCAGGTCAATTTTTTGGTCAATTTCAAGATTTGACCTCAGATTGACCTTTGACCTTGGATGACCTCCACCGGACCACCCCTATGATACACAGGGGGCCAATTGCTATTCATGGTCCAAGTTTGACCTCTGGATGACCTTTGACCTTGAATGACCTTACCTTTACCCTCAAAAACGCAAACTCGATCCTCCTCTGACCAAGTTGCACCCACCCACCCACCAAGTTTCAGGAGCGTGCGACTCACCGTCTCCGAGAAAATAAATGGACAGACACACACAGACATTGAGTATTATAATATAGATTATTACCAAATAGCTATGAACATAAAGGACAAGAACCATTGGAAGAAATACCCGTATAATAACTCTGAGGATCAGATATCAAGTACAACGGGTTAAGCTTGGGGATATTTCAACTTTTAACCTTGGAACTGGACTCACAAAGGTCGACTTAATATTCGTGCAAAGTTGCGTCAAGATCGGGGGAGGTAATTAATTCACCCTAAAAAAACGTCAAGGGTAACACGTTAGCCTTGCTTTTTTTAAGGTTTGACATCGACCCCCTCAGATTTGAATGAAACTCGGTACATGGGTAGAGCTGACCCTGGTGAATCCAGATCTGAAGTCAGACAAATTAAATCTCGTTTAGTTTTCAAGTTATTGAAATTCAAGATTTTTTTTAAAGGTTTGACATCGACCCCCTCAGATTTGAATGAAACTCGGCAAATGGGTAGAACTGACCCTGGTGAATCCAGATCTGAAGTCAGAAAAATTAAATCTCGTTTAGTTTTCAAGTTGATTTGAAGAACTACTGCAATCATTAGCGTTATAATGATAAATTTCAACTTGCAAATAGACATTTCTTGCGATGCTCCGGGATGCATTCGCGATGCTCTCAAGAATCAGTAGCCATATTGATTGATTATCAGAAAATTACTCAAGCTTCTAGTTTTCAAATGTGTATTTCTTTTCTATTTCTGCAGATCAGAAAACCGAAACCAAGGAAAGGCTTCTGTTCTCAGCAATAAAACAAAGAAAGGAGGCAAGGCTACTCAAAAGAAAACCAATAAGAGCAAGACAAAGAAAACAAAACAAAAGAATAAGGTGAAGACTTTGTGTTTCTTCATGAATTTCATCTGAAATTGAGTAAAAACAGACAAAAGGCAGAGGATACACTCAAAAGACAATTGTTGCCATCACCACCTACTATTAAAGTCCAACGGCATACCGCTTATCAAAGAAGGTCATCTTTCTACTAAATTAAGGAATATAAACAAGATGGTTCGCGAACCACTAGTCTTGCCTGCGTATCGACCGTCTACTTTATCATTCAGTTGTGGGGTGGATCCCAAGGGAAAGGTCATACAACGGGGTCACCATTGGCACTTTTGATCGCTGGTCCAAGACACACAATTT
>JXSR01S074016.1:0-14193 GCA_000969725.1 Ophiothrix spiculata | reverse complement strand
GAACAATTGTGCAGACTCCATTTTGCACTTTTTCTGTTTTCCCACAGACTAAAGTGTTCTGTCGCAAAGTCCCCCTTTTCGGTGTGAGTCATCACATATGGCCATAACAGATGGAAGAAGCATATTTCATTCCTAAGCATACAAGAAGTAATTTATATTGCCTATAAGAAATTAGTACTTGGGCGTTTAATACTAATACCCATGCATGAAGCATTGAAATTTAAAATATAATACAACTTGTTATTGAAACATACTTTCTTCGAAACGGAAACTAATTCTTAGTAACTGAATACGATTTTACTTTTGGCCATCCATTATGAGACGATAGATGACAGTCCGTTCAGCGTGAAACGCAGTGGAGACGCGCGTTCAAAATCACGGTGCGATGCAGGTATACGCACACATCCGGCGCGAACAGCTTTACTGGGTTTGGAATATTTCATGTTTGAATAGGGGTGTACGTTTTTCAAATGATAATGTTTATAGTTTTTGGCAATAATTTACATCGTTTTTCAATGGTTTATAAATGACACAAATTTGTGACTAAGAATGAGAATAAAAGATGAGAAGATAGATGAAAGGCAAAACAATAAATCTTGTCTTTTATTCTCTAAGTCTCTTGCAGTACTGGTCTTGTAGCTGCGGCAGGTGACGCCACAATTAAAAGTATATGCTGCAGAAAAATTTCATGACATTTGTTCGCAAATTTGCCGTTCCGACGAGTTTAGTTTTTCTCTTCCCAGGTTTAACAATTTATTGGTGCGTGCTTGTTCCAAAAGTTTAGCTTTTATTATACACTATAGAATTCCACACACTAAAGAAAGTCAACGTCGCGACAATCAATATTACCACGTTAGACAGTACATGTATGGGCTAAATCTCCGTGACATGTTTTATTAAAGTCATGATCAGCAAATATCGAAATACCACATTCCATGATTGAAAAATTACAGGACATTGCTACAATTGAACTTTATGTAGCCACCTTCCTCACACAATTAAAGACATATAATTTAAAACGACATTGCAATTCATAAACAAAAATGGCCGGATTCCTTAATCCAGGTTCAAATCGATGGCAAGTCAGTTCAATTAAGTTTAAAGAAAATCACTTCTCGGGCTTAAAAAGACAACAATAGCTCTGGTAACAGTTTGGAACGTGCCTCGGACTTTGAAAGGCCCTAACATTTCGTTTGTATATGATGATCTCTAAAGGTAATACTATACTCTATAAATCTTGAAGTATGCAAGATGCAATCAGACTCTGCTACGAGATCCATAGCACATCACTTGCATTCTGGTGGTCTTGTATATTTGTGTACGAGACTAGTAATGATTGATTAGGATTGATTAAGACCAAATCAGTGCGTATTAATATTTTTGCATGTGAATCGTTCATGATTTTGGTATCATTTTTGGCTAATTTTGTTGCTACCACATGGAAAAACATTAAATATAAGTTCATGTGAATATTCAGCAAGATTTGGAACGTGTTTATGATTCGAAAAAATGGATTAATTTAGTTCCTTGTATGGACATATTGATTTTTGTGTGTTAATCGGCTGCTTCTTGCATACTTCAAGGTTTACAAAAATTATAGTATGTGTCCGTTCATCTCTCTCCAGCCATAAATGCAGGAAATTTAAGGCTACAGATGAAAATACGTGCCAAGGTCGTGGTTTAATTGTTTGATTCGCAAACCTTAAGTTTACTTCAGAACACATGCAAAGTTTCATGATTTGATATGTTCTAAGGACAAACAATGACAAATCTACGACTTTAACTGATTTTTGAACTCGTACTCCCTTGGTATGCTAAGAGAAAGCTTAAGGCAAATCAAAATTGCTGCAGATTCCCGGATGTAATTTATATTTTCAGTTCAAAACTAGTTCTTAGACCCTTGTTTTTTAAAACAATTTGGGAAGCAGAACTAGGTCATTGAGTAATTGGGTATTAGTGGTCACTTCCAAAGCTAAGTGCACTGTGATTTGAAATTTTCTTTTATGTATTTAGGTTGCCTGAGATTTATTCGATAATCAAATAGAAACTTCCGCTTTTATTTTTTCATGAGGAGCTATTAGATCAACAGCAGTAGAGCATTTATTATAATTGTTGATAGTACGGTCGAAACACATACGTGGCGGTCACGAAAAATTGCATTTTTGGCTTCCTAAGTTTACAAAAGGTCCTTCTCAAATAGTGAAAAAAATGATTATCCATATTTGTTGGTTGGTTTACTGCTCAGTCACTCGGTGCTTTAAAACATGTTTAAGTGACATTTTCATGATTAACTGTATTAAACGCTTTATTAATGCTTCCGCATGCAAAACGATTAACAACTTTACTTATTGGTAGCAAAGGGCAATAAAGCATTATAACTGAATGTGCCATAGTGCTTTAAACTTGGACTTAATGATGCCAGGAAAACTGAGAATATTCTTAAATAATTCTCTACAATTATGTTAGTGAAATTTAGTACTCTCATTTGGCTCCTTTTTTAAAACAATGTGTCATAGTGTAATACGTGGATAGAATATAGATTTTGGTGTAGAACGTGTGAAAAACGGGGTCATTTGGTGTCAGCTTAGCAATAAAAAGGGGTCTATTGGTCTGCAGCTATTCACCGACATATGGGAGTGTCCTCCATCCCCGCCAACATAACCAATGTTATACCGTATTTAACTCTCTACAAATTAAAAGTATTTCAAACCTTTAAGTCTAAACTGTAAAGTAGAACACGATTAAATGAGTGTCTGGAAAAGTAATTTACAAGATGAAAAATGTGGAGTTCAACTGTTGGTGATGCGTGAACACACGAGATGATATTTCCCGTTTGTTTGTGGGAAATGATGGGTGTCCTTCTGTCTTAAGGCATATTTCATACACTCAGGAATGTCATTTCGTGAGCTTAAACGCGAATCATACTGTTGGTGATAAAGAGAACGATGAATTAATGCCAAAATAAACCAAACATTGTCCATTGTGGCCACTACCAATTCATTAGACGCAAATTTTTGTGTGTCGGTATTCTTATCATGGATCCGCCACTGATACAAAATATCGCATTGGCATTGCTAGTGGTTACACTTGCGCAAGACGAAGAAGACGCTTTTTTTCAATCCTTAACGGACGTTTCATTAGGCGTTACCCCGGGCGTAACCCCAAAAGGGAAAAATAGAAAAATAAACTTCATTTTCCTCTGCCAATATATAACATAACCACATTTCGATACGTGGTAATGTTTCATTGACTGATTGTTGTGTCGTTATCATACACGTAAGAAATATGTCTGAAGAAGATATGAATACAGGATGAGAAGGTGTCTACGCCCTCTGCTAACTTTTGTTAAATTAAATAGAACAGGATCATCAGACCTATCAGCGATATCCATGGGCAAAATAAGAATTTTGTTTTGATGATATTTACCTTTGTTTAGCAATATATGCCATTTCATCAATCCGAGGAATAACATCTGGGACCTTCTCGGAGTATTTCGTACCTTTAACCAAATCTAATTAATCCCATTGAGTATAAATTGCAATATTGCCAGACGTTTTAAATACATTCTTTACCATCACTTTATTCGCGTTTATATCTTCAAGGGACTGGCCATATCTTTATTATTCATCCAGATGTTTAAATTATTTTGTTTTTCAAAAGAATTTGATACTAGTAAATATGAGGGGTGTTCAGTAACTTCGCTGCCCGGGGTAGAAGGAGCTGTTCTATGCATATTTTTATTAATATGTTATGTGTCATGCATCGCAATTGACTGAAACGTTCATGTAAGTATATGGTTCCGTTTTTATTTTTCAGAAACTTTAAACGTGTCAGTTAGGGGTTCCCAGTAGTTGATTTTTTGCCTTGTAAACCGAAGAAACAACATAACCTAATTGATTTGCAATCCTACAATCTTTCTTCGCGGCACTACACCAAACGAATTCAACAAAGAAAGGGTGTCATGGGATAAAACAAAATGATGATTACTCTTTCAAGTAGCATGAAAACAGGGCTTCAGATTTCAACAGAGAGACGATGGATAAAGGGAGTTCTTTGTATCACAATGTTCATTTTTATCGACTTTTAATGCTTACCTGTAAACCTTAGAAACCCCTGACAGGCATTTAAAATTCTTTAAAATATGTACTTCCGAATATTCATAAATTGAGTTGATCAACATAACATACATAACATTCTTTATAAACTGCATAGCCCATCTCCTTCTAACTAAGGCCACGAACTTTCTGAAACCCCTCGTATGAGCCGAGTGTTAGCCTAACAAAGAATAAATGGGAAAATAACTTCGTGTATCAAGTAGAGATATGTCAAGAAAATAGCACAACTTGTAGTTACGAATTAACTTAACTTGATGTTTAATAATGTAAGGTATTCGAGTTGAATGAACATGCAAGAAGGCATTTCCCATTTATCTAGGGATGAGTGGAATGCTAGTAGGGCTACTGTTCAGGTTCTAATAGCGAATTAACGACCAAAAAGTTTAAAGAAATATTCGACCGGAACAAATGTTTATAAGTTTTCTTTCTAACGGTCTTCTGAACTCACAAAAATGTGTGATGGTTCTTGCAAACCGCGGCATCCTTGTTTCCTAAGAGGTAGCATCTGTCTTCATATTATAGTGTCAATAGTATTCACAACTTTAACTCCAAAAGTAGGCCTATCACTTATAAAATGATTTGACCAAAGTATGATTCGACGTAGCCAGTGACGTTCTATAGCAAGGCGTGATATGATACTGATATCAGCAAAAATATATCGATTTTAAGGCTTTACCCTAAAGCAAAAAAGTTTAGTAATCTAAATCAACCCTCCTTACATTTTGACATGTGGCTTTGTCATGTTGTATTGTTCATGTGAGATCAAGGACATTAGAAATTGTTTTAAGATATGAAGCCAGGGTGTGCAGATACACCGTGGAAGATTCTCAAATCATTGTAAGTTACGTATTTTTGGTGCAATTTTTGGGGGAAAGCATAACTAAAATTCGCTGGAGTAACTTAGACCCAATATGTTTGGAAAGTTATATCGTGTTTAACTCTCCACTAATCTAAAAGTATTTCAAATTTCAAGTATCTCAATAAGGCCCGGTGCAGACTCCTCTATCGTATGGAATATTTTACTCGGAATATTCTATGCTAACGACAAAATGACGTAGGTCATCGAATAAAACTGTGTGATTAATTCGATGACCTACGTCATTTTGTCGTCAGTAGAATATTCTAAGCAAAATATTGTATACGATAGAGGAGTGTGCACAGGTGTAGCAGGAATGTAAGTCCCCCGTTCGGGTTGTACAGTAAAGTATAGGCTAACAACTCTCACGCAACATTAATTTCACGCTTTACTCCGTTATGGTCTATGGAAGGCGGACTACCATTTCAGGGGGACTAAGATTCCTTTCACACCGGGCCTTAGTCTAAACTGTAAAGTAGAACATGTTTAAATTAGTGTCTGGGAAAGCAATTTACAAGATGAAAATATGAAGTTCAGCTTTAGGTGATGTGTGAATACTGAAACAAAACGATATTTCCCGTTTGTTTGTGGGAAATAATTGGTATCCTTCTGTCTTAACACTTAAGTGCATAAGGGAGGGGGGGGTCCATTTGGACCCTGGATTTTGTTTTTCGCATAAAGCGCGAAAACGAAACTTAACCCAATAAAGCTGTTTTATGTAATTGTCAAGGTAGGGGTACGCATGTTTTGGTGCAAAAAAAAAATCAAATCGGTCTTGTCGTTTTTGAGATAATTAGCATAAACAGTCCGGGCTAAGCACCAGATCTGATTCGCGAACCAGATCTGGTTCGGTCAAACCAGATCTGATACAGAATTTGGCGTTTTTATGGGTTTTTGCTCCCGCGTGAGTTTATTAGAGGTCTGGTTAAACTTTTCTTGCCGTTTTTGTAACCTTTAAGATGTTGCCTAAAAATCTATCGTGAGTTTTTAAATATTTGCCGTGAGGTTCAATGTTAATTAAGACAATAGAAATAATAAGATTACGTAATCAATTAAACATGCAAATTATTTTGAAATATTTTTGTCTAAAAATATAACATCGTCCACTAAGAACAAGAATATGTTAACAAAATTGCCAAAAATATAATCTATAATAGTTAAAATTGGATTTAAAATTTGAATCTAAATGTATAAACGCAATGCATTGTGGGATTTATTGTTCCAGATCTGGTTTAACCAAACCAAATCTGGTTCGCGAACCGGATCTGGTGCTTTGCCCGGACTGATAAACTGGCAAAATGATGGCGCTGTTCGAATTTTGTTTTGTCTCTAAAACCGAAACGAAACAACTTTTTTGAATTTTTATTTCAGCAATGTATTTGTAATTATAATCTGCTATTATGAGCCAAATTTCATTGAAAAAATTCTTTTGGGAAGACAGATTTCCCATTTTTGGCCGAAAATGTTTCGGAAAAAATGATTTTTTTTTTGATTTTTTTTTATATGAATTTAATTTAGTTGGTGTATCACTGTGCAATGTGAAGAACATTGTTTTTAAAGCGTTCAAAATCCAGGGCCATGTGGACCCCCCTTGTGCACTAATGGGATTTTAAAACACCTCAGTTATGCACTTAAGTGTTAAAGGCATATTTTATACATTCAGTTTGTCATTTCGTGGGCTTAACGCGAATCATATACTGTTGGTGATAAAGAGAACGATTAATTAATGCCAAAATAAGCCAAACATTGTCCACTTTGGCCACTACCAGTTCATTAGACGCAGAACTATTTTTTTTTATCGGTATTCTTATCATTATCATTATTACAGTGGCGGATCCAGAGGCTCCATTTGGGCAGAACCCCTGGCGGAGCATTTTACATGCCTCGCTAGGGTATTTTCCTTGAAACTCTGGCGGGGCCAGCTGCCTTTGTTGACCCCACCCCATGGATCCACCACTGTATTATTATGGTTAGTTGCTAAGCGTAACTTGCGTAGTGTAACAATAGTGATGCAAAATATTGCATTGGCATTGCTAGTAGGTTATATTTGCGCAAGAAGACGTTTCATTAGGCGTTACCCCAACGCCCAAAGGGGAATAAAATAGAAAAAAACAACTTCACTTTCCTCTACCAATATATAACATAACCACATTTCCATATGTGGTAATGTTTCATTGACTGATTGTTGTGTCGTTATCATAAACATAAGAAATATGTCTGAAGAAGATATGATTACAGGATGAGAAGGTGTCTACGCCCTCTGCTAACTTTTGTTAAATTAAAATAAAACGGGATCATCAGACCCAGTACTGATCAGACCTATCAGCGATATCTATGGGCATAATAAGAATTTTGTTTTGATGATATTTACCTTTGTTTAGCAATAGTCGCCATTTCATCCATCCGTAGAATAACATCTGGGACCTTCTCGTAGAATTGTGTGCCTTTAACCAAATCTAATTAATCCCATTGAGTATAAATTGCAATATTGCCAGACGTTTTAAATACATTCTTTACCATCACTCGCTTATATCTTCAAGGGACTGAGCATATCTTTATCATTCATCCAGATGTTTAAATTCAGTGTTTTTTCAACAGAATGAAGGAATCTATTCGTACAGGGGACCCACGGCTTTACGTGACTGTCCGACCACGGAGCAAGTAGAGTAAAGTTTCTTGCTCAAGGAAACAAGGAGACGAAAACCGCCCGGCCCGGGGCTCGAACCCACAATATCTGCATTCCAAGACTTGTTGATATTGATCAAAGCGATCCCATTTTACAACAGAAAATCTGCTGGAAATTCTTATTGTTTTCTTCTTTTTTTGCTGCCTATTTTCATCAGTTTCTCAAAAAGTGTTCTGTCGCAAAGTCCCCCTTTTCGGGGTGAGTCATAACATAATATGGTTAACGTTTTTATCTTTCAGAAACTTTAAACGTGCCAGATAGGGGTTTCCAAGGGTTGATTTTTGCGTTAAAAACTGAAGAAACAACGTAACGTAATTGATTTGCATTTACCTTACAGTCATTCTCCGCGGCGCTACACGTACACCAAACAAATTCAACAAAGAAAGTGATTACTGTTTCAAGTAGCATGAAAGTAACTGGGCTTCAGATTTCAACAGAGAGAAGATGGATAAGGGGAGTTCTTGGTATCACAATATTCATTTTTTATCGACTTTGAATGCTTAACTGTAGACTTTAGAAACCTCGAACAGGCCAGTTCTAACAATCTTTAAAACAACAACAAAAGCAGATATTTACTTGAAACTTTCCAAATATTCATCAATTGAGTTGATCTACATAACATATTTTCATAAACTGCATAGCTCATCTCCTTCTATCTTAGGCCGCGAACTTACTGGACACCCCTCGTCTGAGCCGAGGGTTAGCCTAACAAGAAAAAACTGGAAAGTAAACTTAGTGTATCAAGTAAAGATATATAAAAAGCTTGTAGTTAAGAATTGACTTGCTTAAAAAAATAAGGTATTCGAGTTGAATGAAATAGACATAACAATGTGGTATCTGGATGGTACTTATCTGGATAGACCAGGAGGATAACCAAACAAAATGATGCTACACCCCAAAGAAATTGAAACAAGCCTTCATGATATGTTGTTTCTATGTGCATCATGCCAGATGCTTGCCAGTTAACTTACTCAGTACGCTTACGTAGACAACGTTTTAAATAGAGAGTGTTGTTTTAATCCCTAATGTTATTGCATCACGTGTTTGGTATAATTAGCCTTTTTCCGATTATATAAAAGCATGATAACAGTATGTTAAACAAAATTTTCTGCGAACATCTTGATCATATCAGGTTCTAGAAGACACCCTTGCATTAACCCCTTACGACTTCTTCATAATAGAGTCACATTTGCATGAATAAAACTATTATTACGAGGTCAGTTGAATGGGGAATACAGAGCAAGTCTTAAGCGATGTGTGTTGTATATCAAACCACGAGGGTCATTACGTGCTGTGAAAAATATACTGTAGAATTATTTGCAGAACATCAATCACATTTATATCCCTAAATAGAAAATTCTCGAAAATACCAAAGAAAAATAGAAAGCAAGAATAATTTGTTCATGCATTTCATGTGATATTATGACTCCCATCGTTGAATATCGTTTTTAAGACATTGGTCTAATATATTCGTAATTCTATCAATGAATATGTTCGTGGAATTATCTAATTTAAGGCTAATAACAAAAAGCTGTGAATTCTCGGATAAAATGTATATTTGCTACTTAATAGGGATTCGAGTACATGCACGAACGATAAACAGCACTTTCAAAAATAAAAACTATATAGTTCTTTGGCCCATATGTGTAAAACAATTTGGGAAGTGGAACTAATTTAGGTCATAGATTGAATAGGTATAAGCGGTCATTTCCAAAGAGAATTGTGATTTGCATTTTTCTTTTAATGAATTTTAATATCTTGGATTTACTCGATAATTACATAAATACTTCTGAGTAACTTTATTCATAATTAGGTCAACGTCGCCAGGACCGTATCAAACGATAGGGACATTTTGATGGTATGCGGACGAAGCACAAATAAGAAGTAGTACTAGGGTCAAAGTACGAATTCACCTACACTAGCCTAAAAAATCCAAGTTGTTTTGGCATTTCCTGTAAGAATAAGACCATATTAACATCATATCAAAAGTTGACAAAAATTGCATCCCTTGAAGATAACACGTACAATGTGCGCTAATACAGTGGAAAGGGGTGTCAAATTTCAAAGTTGGTCAAATCTTATGCCGTATGTTCCTCTCACCATATAAAAGGATGCATGAAAAATTTAGTTACCTATTACCGATGGTCGTTTATTAAGTCATCATGGTTGGGTGATTTCCAAAAACGTAAAACGGCCATTTAGGGGTCATGGGCCATATGGGGTCAAAAATGTCAAAAGTGTTCAATTTCGCTGAAAATGGTTTCAAAATCCTTAACTTGCAATCTTTGTCTCTACACTGAGTAATAGTTTCTATTGTCTCAGATCAAACGTTGTCGATCCAGTCGTACGCAACTACACCAGTATCAATATTGTCTTATGCTGAATGAATTTGTAATAAAATGCCATTACATTAACATCATTTTGGGGATTAAATGGTCATAATTCCCTCGGGCAATAATTGATCTAGTTTTCTCTACCCATATATAGAGGTGGTTTTCAGGATATCCCACAATGCATTATTCTGATACACTGATATATAATAGGCAATAATGGTTTTCTGGGCAAGGGGCTAGTAGGAATTTGAGAATTCCATTGAATAGTACTCATTCATATCTTTCTAGGGATGTGTTTCTTTTCACACTAGCCCAGTGTTTACCCACATTACTGACACCTCAAAAACCTCAGCAACCTGTACATAAGTATAGGAGTTGAATTGAATTTGCAGGCATATTGTAAAATCAATGTATCAGAATAATGCATTGTGGGATATCCTGAAAACCACCTCTGACCCATATATATCTATCTATGAACAGTATTTTATTAGCTGGAATATAAAGCATATGCAATGGGGTTTGCACATGGATGTTAGTAGAGCTCAACTTACGTATTTCAAATCTCAATAAAACTCACTGTATATCGTGTCTGGGGAAACGATTTTACAGGAAGATTATAATAAAGGTTCAGCTTTAGGTGATGTGTAAACATTATTGAACATTATAGAACATGCAAAAAAACATTTCTCGTTTAGCTTCATGTATCCATTGGGATGAGTGTAATACTTAGTGGATGAAGTATAGGAAGGAACACTTAAGTTGCCGGTCTTGTCCCATGCCTGTTAGTGGTCAATCCATTACCCAACTTCAGACAAAGGAACGGAACTATTGTCATAGGTGAAATACCTCTTCATAACCAAAATAACAGAAAACATTTCGAAAATCGGACAAACTGTATAAAATGGCGGCCAAAAAAACAAAAACTCACTTCCCAATTGAATTTTCAATAAAATGTGGCTCGTATTTGCTGAAAGTACAAATAGATATCTGAAATAAAATTTGAAAAAAGTTGTTCGATTACTAAGATTTTGTGGTGGAACAAGTTTGAAGAGCGCCCTCGAAAGTGCTTATTTATGGATGGGTGGGTGATGAAAAATTATTTGACCATTTCCTAGAAAAATGTTAAAAAGTTGTTATTGTTGTTTGTTTGGGAGTTATTGTGTATGTTGAGGGGGTTTGTCTAAATCAGGTTGTTAATTTGTCATATTTCATTATTCAAGTGGTATTTTGATTAGAGAAATCCAAAAAGGATGTCGGAGATCATTATTAGCCTACCATGATTATAAAATATAGGTCAAGTATTTTCTCCGCCAAAACTCACTTCCCAGTCTTCTAGACTCACTCAAAGTGCTCCTTCACACATCATCGTATAGACCAAAACGTGCGCCTAACGTACTTAATCCAACTATTGTTTTCTGTTGTACATTGTTGTTCGTCATGTGTTCGTCAGAAGTACGCTCAATACGTTATCCGTGTCCCTTTGGCATACATTCAGTATGTGAAACATTTGTACGTTTAGGCTCTATACGGTATGACAGAGCATAAATGGCTGGATGTTGGCTTTTACAAACAACATTAATTGACAACCAACCCAGAAAATTCTGGCTACTTTATACCTGGTATAACAAGCTGTAACAGTTAGGATATTTGACTGTTCTTACGTGATTTACATTACAGCTGCACTTAAACAAGAATATAGATATCCATACAAGCCAGTAACATTGGTAAAAATCACATGCATGCAAACTACATTTTTTAGACTCTTTGAGAGTCCAAGTTTAATTAACCTCTATATTTTGGTACGGTCATAACTATTACCAGAGCTATTGATGTCATCTAAAGCATGAGAAGTGAGTTTCTTTTACTTAACTGAACTGACTTGCCATTTGTTTGAACCTGGACTCATGCTCATGATATACTAGCAATGTTTAGGTAATTTATGTTAGACTACTTAATGTCGAGTTAAGTTTCACTCAGCACAATTCTGAAAAAGAGTGTTTTTATTTCAAGGAGCTGTTAAAACAAAAGCCTTATAAAAATATATAACTAATTGTTCCGTATAGAACATAATGAGACCGCTCATCACAATCTCCAGTCTGGCCAGATGGCCCAGTGGATGTTCCCGTGCTTCGTAATAACTTACCTGCGCTAGAAGCAATTGTTCGAGTCTCCACAAATGAAATGGAAACTATTTCTCTTTTCATGATTAAAAAAGCATTTCTGATTTGCATTTATCTGAACAGTCGATGTCATCATTTTATTGTATTAGGAAGGTTATACCAACAATTTTTCAAATTATGGAATGTGAAATTTCCATATGGGCTGTTCATTTCTTTCAAATAAATATGTGGATTTAGCTTTGGGGATTTAGCACTTAAATTGGTGTCACGGTGTCTATCGTAATTTTATCGTTGTTTGTTGCAACAAGCCGCAAATTACGTGAACATTTTCGAATGTAAAGGTCGCTTCAGAGTAGCTGTCGCTGCGGCAGACGACCACGTATTACCATATTTGAGCTGTCACGATACAAGACTACAAATGTGCATATTGACAGTTGATTTGTCGCGATAAATGGAAATTAATCCAACAAAACGACGTTTCGTTGTAAACAAAATGCAAGGTAATCGCTAGATCAGCTGGTCATATACTCCCGGTCGAAATTGCGCTCTTGGAATTTCATAAAGGTTTGGGTGTGGAGATTGTGGGTGGGTGGGGATGGGGGTTGGGTGTGTCATGTAGCCACCACGACAGTCTGTGACAACCACTTTTAGGTAATATAAACTTTTACTACAAGTAAGTATCATCAAATCATTAAACTCGTCGTTTTGGTTCTGCCACGTTCACATGAGGAGAAAAACCAATAGATACTTTCCAAACGTTTGCTCAGTGTATTACATAGATCTGACGGTGCAGTCCTCTTTATAGGACACCTATCTAAGTGACAACATTAGTCGACAATTTTAAAAGCATCCTAAACAGAATGTAGACCGATACGTATAGCAAATCAGCAATATGGGCATACACTGTAGTGTGGAATTTGTTTTGACAAAAATGCCGTTTCATTCATCCGAAGAATTACATCTATGACCTTCTCGGAGTATTTTGTGCCTTTAACCAAATCTAATTAATCCCATTGAGTATAAATTGCCAGACGTTTACATGTTCTTTACCAATGCCTTGGCATGGTCTACCATTATCTTCAAGGGACTGGGCATATCTTCATTAGCCAGATGTTTCATTTTGTTTTCCACAAAGAGTCATACAATAGGCTTTACGATAGGCTTTAAAGTCCCAGGCTACGACTTTGCTCGGCCACAGCTTTGATATATCGTAAACAACCAAACATTTGACATCAAATAAAGTACAGGTGTGGAATATTAATTTTTCATCACCAATTACATGTTGTTATTAGAAAATACATTGGAATTATATATCAGATTATGATAACAATGACTTGTTGCACCAAATATTTTGTAGCTTATGAAGTATAGACATGATAGACTGACCCATAATTAAACATGGAGCATTTACTATGATTGGTGTGTGCAATGTTAGAAGTGTCTTCATAGAAATTCCAGGTGCCTCACAGCTCCTCACTTAATCTTACTAAAGTTAACTTTGCTTAATTATTGATATAAGTGTCTTGAAAACCAATCCACGTGATAATTTAATTAAGTTAGCATTAGGTAATACTTGGACAAGCAAGATGAAATTCCCGTTTGTCCATGAGGGTAAGTAATATTTGAAAAATGATATCCCGTTTAAAGGAAAGAAAGTTAATCATTTTGTGTGCTAAGCTAAGTAAAACATTCGATTATATAGAAAAGTTGAAGGGTGCTCTTTTAGTTTGCCGTTCTATGAAATGTGAATGTCAGACACGTTTAACGGATCCTCTCTGTCTCATTATCATAAAAAATCTAATCTTACAAATCAAATTGATTCAGAAAGTACCAAAGATGAAAACAACATGCCGCAATGACGTACCATGTTTTGCAAGGCGTGATATCAGCAAAAATGAACTTAAAATGCGTTTTAGGCGTTACCCCAAAGAACATTTTGGGTAAACTAAATTAACCCCTTCCGTACATTTTGATATTATGTGGTTATGTTATGTTTAATGATTGTGTTGTTTGTGAGATCGCGATGAGATCAAAAACATAAAAAATGTCTACATAAGATACCGGTATGCAGTCAGGATGTTAA
>JXSR01S074015.1:82171-110207 GCA_000969725.1 Ophiothrix spiculata | reverse complement strand
ATAGTTAACTTTTTGAAAGGGTTAACTTTTTTTAATAATTCTCTGTTGAGAAAAGATGTGTTCATTTATATTTGTGACAATATACAGGGTGTCCTAGAAAAAAGGAAACCGAGATTTGCGCCCTCTGTGCTTTGACACGGTCGACTGATTTGGAAAACTGTTTGACTAGATTAATGCACCAGAAAGTCTTCTTTCCAGCAATACCAAATATTCCTATGTTACTAACCTTGTTGAGTAATTACGACCAATTTAATGAATTGTGCATTTTATGCCTTTGTACCACTTTTTGGTAGTGTAACTTCTTGCTCATGATGTGCTTGAGTTTAAGTCGTGTTGCAAGAAGGACTCCTTTAAGACTCTTTATTGGATGACTGAATATCGGATTGTTCCTAGATTTAGAATATTAAACTCGGAGAGTGCAACTGAACTCAGGAACGTTTTTAAAGGAGATTTCATGATTAATTTGCTTCCTATTTGAGCTATGGAAAATCCAATCCCAAAATTGAATTTCAAACCATTCATCAGCTTGATATCGTATTTTTGTTTGTGCATGCTTTATTTAAACCAGCTAATAGCATTGCAAGATGCAGTTCATCTTTTAAATGTTTTCTTTGTTACTTGTTGAATGAGAACAGATACGTAGCCTTCATGAAGTTGCTGTTTATTATCGAAGAGAGATTTCCTGTTGGGCTACCTTAACACATGGATGTACGAATTCAGGCCCGTCAAAATTTTTATTTATTCTTAGCCTAGTTTTGGACGATTTTACTTCATTTATGGCCTTTCTATCCCTTCTTCAACGTTGTGTCACTTACACCCCTGCTTAACAGCAAAGTCTTCAAATTTCCACCAAATGGTACCAAGAGACATCAAAAAGTTAACTCTACCAAAAGTGGTACAAAGGCATAAAATGCACAATTTATAAAATTGGTCGTAATTACTCAACCAGGTTAACAACGTAGGAATATGTGGTATTGTTGTAAAGAGGACTTTCTGGTGCATTGATCTAGCAAAACAGAACTCCAAATCATTCAACCGTTTCCAAGAACAGAGAGCGCAAATCTCGGTTTCCTTTTTTCTAGGACACCCTGTATAGGCAATAAAGCAACAAAATGCTAATCAATAGTTGACAGAGGGAGGGAGGAAATGAAGTTTGTGGCATGATAGATTGTTGAAAGACCATCATCAAAAGTAAGGTATTGAGCAACCATTATTTTGGCTCAAAATCAAACTTATTGCAAATACTTGGATATAATGTTTTTATCATTTTTAAGATAAATTTAAACTTGGAAGTTTACATTAAGGTTTATTTGGATGAAATTTATCACAGATGTGACTTGAGTCTTCCAAGTTTGATTGTCATGGAAGTTTGGCATTGCCATAAGTTGAATCACAAATGTCTATAAACAACTACCTGTTGTCCGCTCATTCAATGTATTGGTGTGCATGCTTGAATCGCATACCACATTAACAACTGTGCCTTTGGAGGTTGTTTCACTATTACTTCTAAGTCAACTAGACAGCAGTACGTATGTGATCAGGAGGTGGGAGTCCAGCCCATATTATCAACTTGATCTGGAAGCCGGTACCCACACAGTTGGGGCATTAGCTGCTCATGTTCCCTATGTTTCCACCACTCTCTACGTAAAAAGAATTATATTTAAAAAGATAACAAATAGTCTCCGCTCATTCAGATGTTTATCTTTTATTAAAATTCATTTCATATGATTACCTGAATCATAATTGCATTTTCTTGGCTTTTTCATACACTTTTTAAACACGTTCAGAAGAACAAAATGTAATAAAACTCTTAAAATAGATTTTGCAAAATGAGATTCTGAAGCAGTCAATATTGTATATATAGATAATGTTGAGTATTGTAATATTATTCGCATAAGTGCTTATTGGAGTTCATGGCAAGCTGTGTTTTCAGGTGTTTGCTACTCTTGAATGAAGTAGAGACGCATGAATCAAAACAAGCTATTTTTCATATTTCTTTAGATATACACAAGCTTTTTCACAGTTCCCCGGGTTACAGGTACAGTCTCTCAGTATTGTACAAAATTTGAGAAGTTGATTTTGTATATTAATATCAAGCTTTGATTTGAAGTAAGTTAAATTATATATTATAATGCTTTATTATTAGTGTACAATTTTGCAAAACATTTTTTGCCAGATTTTATCTAATTGACCACTTTTATGACATTTGACTTATAAACCTTCATTGATGAATACTTGCTTTTTTGCCTCTGCTGCTGAACCACAATACACCTTGAAAAATCCCAGTTGGACCGCATACTAAAGTGGTTCGGTTCTCATGCTTTTTAATGGCGTAAAATAATGTAAATTACACCCCAAATGGTGGAGGAGGTCACTCGACATGTGAATGGCTACACTCTCGCTTCCATAAAAAGGGTCTAAAGTTAACTGTGCGGCGGTGATGTCTTTTGCAAAAAGGGTTATTTTTTTATGATAATGAGATGTTAGGGTTGTGTGTTGTATAAAAACATACTTGGTTTTTAGTGGTGTGCGATGTTTTCCTTTGAACATAGACAATATGGTAGAAATCCTGTGTGATATAGACGATTTTACAGGGTTGTAAGTATATTGGGACATGAATTCTAGTGCTGGACTGTTCAATGAATATATTGAGCTAGTATTGATTAATTATTGGGGACGACATGGTCCGTTTAGCTGACTGTGATTGCAATGTAAAAGAGATAGATAGTTCAGCTGTGGTGTTGGATATAGCAGTCACACACATGTAAATGCTTCCTGCTTAAATGTTGTTGATATGGAAATTCATAGTTGGCACTATACACATGTAGAGATTATTTGCGTATTCAATGTGTAACCATGACAACATTTCATTAATTCAGCTTTCTATCAGCCAAACTTAAACATGTCATCACCGCCCGCTCTTACTATTTGTCACTGTTAAAAATGAAATGTGACACATCATATCCATCATTTCATTTTGAGTTCCAATAGTATTTATACAAGGACTACATGCCCTTAAAGTATCAGATTTGGCATATTTTATCAAATACACCCTAAGAGTAGGGTCTTTTGTTCATGAGACTCTTTTAAGCAAATCTGGTAGTTCAATTAAGAGATTTCCAAAAGTTTATAAAAAAAGGCATTTTTTGGATGGAGTTCAAAACCCCTATTATTGAAGTCATTAAATTTCCTACAAATCATGAACATCTAAACGCAATTAATGTGTGGAGTAAATAAGTGTATCACCTTGCATAGTAAGAAAATCTTTTCACACGTTTACACAGTCTCGACCAACTGAGATACACGCAGTGCAATTTTGTTTTTGCTGCATACTTGCACATGCTTGTGTGCATCCTGCAGATTTGTTTTGTAGGACATTTAATGATGTCAATAATAGAAGTAGCACTGACTGGAATCAATCAACATTGTACCATTATTATTTAAACAAATCTTAATTTTATTCAACTAGTAATATCCTCTGAATTGCTCAAAACAGAAGTAGTCCTTGAACTTAACAAAAGATTTCCTACAAGCTTGTTGAAACATAAATGACAGGCGTAGTAAACATATTTGATGGTTCACTAGAATCTGATGAATAAACCTCCTAGGAATCATAACTTGTCAGTTCTTTATACTTATTTTTTTCCTCTTGTAGCATATATATGTTATAGTCATTTAGAATTTAATTAGAAATGCCTTTTAAAAGGTATTGATTTAAACACTTCTAAATGCTTTTAATGGTGCAGTTTAAGAACATAAATGTAGTAGTAATTTCCACTTTGCTGGTTTGAATATAAAAGAGAAGCACTTGTTCAATTTCCACCAATATATATCACACACCTTGATAAGCAGAATCCTGGGAAATGGGGAGGATATCACTTGTAAAAGGCACATATTAAATAAGTATTCAAGGAATGAGCACTGAAGTATGAGGGGATATTAACAAGTTTTAAACGTCACCAAGAAAGAAATGAGTCAGAGTGCCATTGATGGTTATTTTGTTAGAATAGTCACCTGTATGATTTACATTTTGGTTCAAAAATATTCTTGTTAGATATTCCACTTTCATTATGTGTGACTTAAGAGATTTCAGTAACCTGTTTCGCTTAAAAGTTTCACAGGTAAAGAAATTGAAAGTAATTATATTAAATGATAAGTTCCTGAATTCAAAGGTTACAGTGCCCAGCAAATCTATGATGGCATGCCCAAGTTTAGTTGTTTGAAATCTTGATATTTTGTAGAATAGGGTAGGGTTTCCTCTTCCCACTGGTACCAAAAATATGGAAATCAGGCAATGTTTAATGTCACAACTCTGCCACAAGGATGTAACAAACAGGACAAACCTGATAATGTCAGTTCTTAGTGAAATATAGGCAAAAATGGATTATCTTTCATAAAAGAATATCTTAGCAATGGTAGTCTGTGGACTTTCAGTTCAAAGTGGGAGAAATTTCTGACTTCGCACAGCGACTAGTTTAAAGATGCCTTAAAGATCAAATAATTAAATGACATTTATGATTCTTTCTCTTTTAGGTGATGTTTTATACTTTTTTAAATACCCCTTGTTTTTCTGTCAAAAACTGCATAATAGCATTACACAAATTTATAGTCCAATGCTTAAATATTGAGGGAAGGTAAAACCTTCATGGTGGCCTTCTAAGCAGGTAGGTTATTATCATGGCTATCAAAAGAAGTTAAACTGAAGTCAAGAATCAATGTCAAGGAACATCAATGGAAATCCACTTAGCTTCAGGCTTAAGCTTACTAAACAAATGTATGAAAAGCCCCTTTGTCCCCTGTAAATCCTATAGCTAACGCATGAATAATGGGTGAAAGAAGGGAATCCCATGGAAAATAGATGTCTGAAATGTCTGAAAGATTCATACTAAGACATGACATGGATTTCCTGACAAATGCATCTTCATTTATTCAAGCTAAGGGTGACAGAACTAGAAAAGTTAATCTTTCTTCTTATTTTATCGTACAGTGTAATGCTTTTAATACTCTGGATTTTGAATAAGAGTAACTTCAGGGTATATTTTAGCATCTTTAAAGAAGTATTAGAGAGAAAGTGTTATTTTCAAATTTCATTGGAAAGATGAAATATTTTAGAGGAAAAATTTATAACAGGCATATGCTGTCTGAGTTGAGTGGCACAAAGATTTTGTGGTAAAGTTGACTGTCTGATTGTAAAGTTAGAGTAGATTGATGAAGTAAAACAGTGAAGACTAGCATAAAGTCAAAGGGATCTTAAATTCAAAGACTTTGTTTATGTATATATTTTTACTTGCATTTGTCATCTGCAAATATCTTAATTACAACTTTTATTTCAATAAATTCTCAAATGATTCAACAGATTGGTCCAAAAAGTTTCATGTTATATGTAGATAACAACAGTTATTTGATTAAACACCAATCATTTTCTTTCAACACTCAAGTTTGTATAATAAAAAGCACACATGTAATTTCTATCTATGTATCTAATAAGCTTACACAAGGGAAACACGGAGGATATCACTTGTGCTAGTCTTGTAATAAAGACAATGTTTGTTTAAAGAATAGGCAATTAAGTTTTGCAATATAAGCAATTTACTTTAACAAATTTCATGAATGTTTTATGGTTAAGACCTTTACAGCAACCTTGATAAGTAATAATGTGGTTTCAAGAAGTCAAAAAAATATAATAGCAGCAGATAAGGTTTATAATGGCAAGGTTATGCTTTTTATAAACGATGTGTTATACCCTAGGCTTCGATGTACAGGGTGTCCACAAATGATTAGTGCCAAACATGCATGCACAAAACAATTTCCAAATTAGGATGATTTTGCCAAATTTACACAGCTAGCGCCCAGAGGATGATTTAAGACCTTCCCACAATACATAGTAACAGCTCAGTGAGCAAGAATGAACTAATGGAATGTTCAGCGAGGTCAAATTACCACTGCTGTGTATTATATAAGAAAATGTGAAATTTCACACTAAATTAAACTGTATCATGTGTGTGAAAACTTTAAGCGACCAGAGATTTGTTTACATATTCATAAGCTAGTAGTATGATCTTTCTCAAGGTAATTTTAATTAAATGATCGCTTAACTAATAGACAAGCTGTGCTAGGTTGAAAACGTGCATTTCACTGTGTAATGTCAATGGGAAATTTCTCTAATTGTGAGTTGTTTTGATCTATTGATTTCAAATTTTGAATGGAATTATGAGAATTACTTAAAACACCATCTAGCTAGCGCCCCTCAGCTACTGAAACCACCACAACATATCTGCATTTTGATAACGGAAAAGTTTTTTGATTCAATGAACATCTGATTGTAACACCTTCCTCCCTAGCGTTGCCATATGGAATGTCTGATACATTTGCCATCAGTGTATAGGTATGGACATCCTCCTTCCATTGACAGTAAAATAAGTACATTGAATTTTTATAATTGCTACAAAGCCCTAAATTTCATCCATTATTGAGTGGAAACTTATAACAAAGTTACTTGGGACAGAAAAGTGTTTTATTAAATCCAAATTTTGTTTTGATTAAACTTTCTGTCTAATAGTTTTTCAAGTTGTATAAATTTTTATTTTATTTTATTTTTTTAATTACTGCACTCATGCATAACAGTATCCATTTGTCCATTTCAGCTATTGATCTTATGAATGAACATTACCTTACTTTTATATACCATCATGTCAAAAAATGGTTAAAATACTTTAATAATGTTTCAGTCATAGAGTAAGATGATCTGTCAAACATTTGAAAGTTAAGGGAACTTTTAAGGTGGATCGAAAGGATGTTTCTGGAAATTAGAAACTGCATTTAGAGGCACTTGATTACATTGAACAAGTAAAGCTTAAAACACTGATCAAAATGGTGTTTGTTTGAAGGAAATCGGACATACGGTTGCCAAGATATGCCTGATTTTAATTTCTTTGTTTTCTATCATTTTTGCCAATATATTGATAACGTTAATGAGCAACATTGGCTATATGTGCTCATTAATATTCATATTTGCCAATATTTTACCAATATCTTATGAATAAACCTTCATACTATTTTTATTTTACATAATTTTAACTTGAAACTTTGCCAATGTGTTTCTTTGGCCTAAAACATTAACATATGATTTACCCCCCATCTAATTTGCATATTTGGCATAGTTAATGAGCATTATACAAAAAGCTAATTAATTATGCAAATATGCAAATTAGATGGGCGGGTAAATCATACATTAAAGTTTTAGGTCATAGAAACACATTGGCAAAGTTTCAAGTTAAAATTATTAAAGGTAAAAGTAGTATGAAGGTTTATTCATAAAATATTGGAAAAATATTGGCAAAAATTAATATTAATGAGCACATTTTGCCAGTTTTCCTCATTAACTTCATCAATATATTGGCAAAAACAATAGAATACAAAGAAACTTTAAACAACAATATCTCAAAAACCGTTTGTCCGATTTGGCTCAAATTTTGGAATTATGATTTTTTTGCTTAGCTCTCTGCAACAAGCCTATTTTTATATCAGTCAGAGCAACTTCATTTTGCCTTTAATACCACCTTAATTTATAGGGTTTATCAGATGGAAAGAAGTTGAATTGGACAATAAAGGTATCCAATTTAAAACTTGAACAAGGTTACAAATTTGCTGTTAGGATATTTAAACCCTTTCGAGAATGGATGTTGAACATGTCTTAATTAAAACACTACATAGGCATCTTGTTTCCACAGAGGGTGACAACAATATCACTAAATTATTCACCATGGCACCTCTCTGGTATAAAGTGATGCTTTCAACACTCTTTGTTTTGAATGGAGTGACTGTAGGCTATATTGTAGCATCTCTGGAGTGTAAAAAGTAAAATGTTGCTTTCATCTATCATGACTATCATGTGGGGAGACTTCATCTTTGATGGCAGGTCTATCAAGTCTGATAAAGCACAAAGGTTTTATGGTAATATGACCGTATCTGAACTCAATAGATTCCCAGGTTCTTTTGTCAAAAGCCAAGTTATCAATTTCTAGCTTTCAGCAGTTTTTGAACAATACAAGGAGCAATGTCTTCAATGATTAAGGAATTAAAGCAGGTCAGCTTCTTCATTATACAATTTGCAAAAACACTTGTGATGACAAAATGACTCAATTTTTGATTGTGAAATATTTTATATCAGAGCAAATTTGATGAAATTATGATACAACAAATGATGGGCATTTTTGATTTGCTACTTTCATTTATCTTAATAGGTCTGATAATTGGGGACAATTCGATCTTTATTTAACATTTAGAAACATGCTTGCTAATGATAAAAGTGGAGAAAAGGGTGATGTAGGTTGATTCCTTTTCTAGCGACTCAAAAGAGGATTTCAATTTATTGTTTCTCATTGTCGATGAAAACCAAATGACTATGACACATGTGATTTCAACCTTAGAGCACATCCTCTTTTAAGAAGAAGGTTAATAAATCAGGTTAATGCAAGAGAAAGCTTGCCAAGTTACAAGAAGTCAACTTTGGCAATTGTTAGGAAGATGGTGTAGTAGTAAACAGGCCCCTTGGTGTGTCAGTGAAGAGGATGAAATCTCACAAGCCTGTAACATACAAGGTGTTGCCAGGTTTGAAACCATGATCAAGACATATCATCGGTCACATCACATACTGTTCTATATGACAAAAGACTCATTTTGAGAAAATCACATTTGAAATTCTTTTACGTAGAGTTTGTGTCATAAAATAACATTTGCACTTAAGTTTTCTTCTGATACTAATTTATTTGTAAAAGAAAAGACTTTAAACTTGTTATTATGTTTAATTTCAACTAATATTACTACTTGCAACCCTTTTTAATATAGTTGTGAACTTATAGATCTGTATGTGAAAACGCTCTTTTACATTTAGCGATCTCTTACTACAGTAATTGAATACGTCAAACTGCGCTATATGATTTAGATCTGTGTGTGAAAAAAAAAATCATCGCGAAGTTCATATAGCGCACCATATAGATCTGTATGTGATGCATTGTTTAAGCTATACTTAAGTAAGTGATTTTTGCACATAGCGCAGTTTGTGAAACGCTAAATTGAAATAGAAAGAATATAGATCAAAATTAATTAATTATTTCTTGTTAATTAGGCTAATTAAGGCCTGTAACTTGGTAGATATGAAGAAATCATCAATATATCAATCCAGACAAATGTTCTCAAAAAAGTAAAAAATGTCATATAGAACAGTATGTGATGCGGCCGACGATACATAGTTGTGATTCTAAAAAATACTTAACAGAGTAATTTGCGACCTACAGCCTCATCCTTCATTACTCAACCTTGTTACATCTATCACAGCCCCATCCTCCTTCAATAGTTATGCCCAACTGACTATACTAGCTATATCTATCACATAATTGACATTTTTAGCTAGAATAGAATCCTTGACATTCCATGAATGCTGAAAAATTAGAAGGTACACCATATTAATCAAAGTTATATGATCATTACTAAAACCTAATGATCAGAATCAGTTGCATTTTTTGGCAGGCATTTATCTTAAAAGAAAAATCGAATGATTTTTATCACTTTTTGATCTTGAAATGTCCCTTTAATCAAAGCATGAACCCATTATTGTTATGACATTTAGGCGAAATTTATGATGCTCTAGGAATATAATAATCATTTTATTACCAATTAAATTTAAGATTGCCATTAGTTTCAGGGTCTTTTCAATTCATTTCAGCTTTTCTATGCATTAGTGTTAACCATTTGTGAGATACTTGTTGAAGGATGCAGCTATTGAAGATGATGCAGGTGCAAGGCTAATGCTAATACGTCATGTGAGTGCAAGAAAGTCATATCTGCAATAGCTGCCATTTGTCATAAATTTTGAATTGCACACTGTATAATCTCCAGTCTTTGGTCAGTGCTTCTTGAAATGGTTCTTCAGGTGACACCGTCACCTGAAGAACCATTTCAAGAACTACTGACATAAGACAGTGGAATTTTGAGTGATTTTTCACATTCTTTTGACAAGTGGTAAAATATATATAACTCAGGGCAACCATTGCAGATACGACTTTCTTGCACTCACATGACAATATTTCTTATAGCGCCCAATTATAGTGCCATAAAATTGAATCAGGCTTCTCTTTATCATATTGAAAGTTTATAGACACTTGAAATTTCAAGGATAATTTTAAAATACAGCAATGTAAAAGTAGTTAGTCATTCTGGCACAGAGCTCACAAAATAAACCTAAAAAACAAGTAAATCTAAAAATGGAATCCACAAATCCAGTCTATGAATATCAAAATAGCTGTTTCTTCATAACCTTTTGAAACATTTTCAATGGAAACGGATCTGTTGAGATGCATGAGCCGAGTCTATTGCACAATTCCTATGGTTACAAATTGTATAAACCAATGGATACAGATTCAGAATAAGGTCAACTGCCCCTGATTTTCCCTAAGCACAGCAATAAATAAGGGTGTTGAACTCTACCAGGAAACATAATCTTTACAGCATTAGTTCCTAATATAGACACTGATATGACCTCCACTGGAGATTCCCTTGTAAATGATACCTTTTCTCTCTTCAGGAGATACTCTTTGCCATATGACATTGGCATTTACAAATTAAAGTTCAGTGTTTACTCTAGTTTAACTATCATGTTAAAAAATAGAGAAAATGCTTGCTAATCTTAACATTACTAGAAATTCTTTAGTTTTGTTGCTAACAGCATTTATTTGATTATATTACATATATTTTATTTAAAATATTTGACTAGGTGACACAAGCTATTTTAATGCAATTTTACTGTAATTTCTCACAATTGTGTGATTAATCCAATAGTGTGGCAACACTTTCTAGCGCTACACAGCGCAGGCAGGTAGAAGGAAAACATTGAAAACACCCTGATTGTGTAAATAGCATATGAGTGCATTGCCCTACGCATCTTTCTCCTTGATAGCCCTGGCAGGCGCTGCAGTGCGGCCTGCCTTGTGAAGTTTGGAAGGGAATGTGTACTTAGCATGCTTAATCAAGGTTGATGACATTGGTGTTAGGAATTGAAAATGCTTTACATATCCTGTAGATCTATCCTACTTAAACTGGATTCACTTCTCATCTTGCTTAATATCTGACTTGGGGTGTATCTTAGTTGATAATGTTATGTTTATGTTTGAAGTTGGCTACGATTACTTGCAAAAACAAGTCAGTATGCAAGAGATGAGATCTGAAGATGTTCTATCTCTGAAAAGTGAGATCTAGCGTTATATATGATAAACATTGAAAACAGTATGACAATTTATCACCTAAACATGTCTTCACTCTTAAAAGATTATTTACTCAAATTACATATTTGCATGGAAAAAAACCCGGAAAGTTATACCAATTCAGAGAACATGAATGTTAAAAGTGAACATTGATGAATTCACTTTTTTTAAATATTTACTATCTATAATTATTGCCCTTTGAATAGTGCTGAGTCAGTCCGTTATATTCCTTGTGTAGATGTATGATTTGACAAGCCTCCAAGATTCAATTTGAGTCCATATAAGCCATGAAAGGTTGAATACCTTCAAACCTTTGCTTCTTAAGTGTGAATAATCCGCTCCCTAAGCTGAAATTTGCCTGCGATGCATAATGCAATTTATTCTTAAGCTTTAGAATACACATTGCTGGTACATCTAGGGATTTCTACGTGGGTATAATACCTTTCTCCAGCCTGAAGCCCTCAACCATCACTTACTACCTTTGCCGAAAAGTGTAAAAAGTAAATCCCAAACCCTGAGCCAAAGCTGTGACCTTTTAACGGATGATATCGCAATTATAGGTGCAAAGTTGCTGAAATTTGTATCTAAAATACCTGGTATGCCTACAAATCTAAGACATCAGCCCTCGTTTCCATCAAAAAAAAAGATGTGATGGAGCCTCCAGGCTTCACAACGTCATATAATGCAGCCAAAACGATTGTGTTGGATGTATATAGTATTCTTGAAAACAGGTGGAAATAATTGTTGGCTTGTTGCCATGGAAACGCCAAGAAATTGAAAGAAACATACTTGTTGATAGAGAGTGTGATTAAATATAAATTAGATTAAGCGTGAGATTTTTTATTGTGCCCAATTTGGCAATACTGACATGGATAAATGAGGAAGGAAATTGTAAACCATATTGTGTGTACAGTGTGATCATGTTGAGAAAAATAAGGCTTTGCATAAGATGCATCCAATTTAGAATCTTTAACGTTGTGTATTCAGCTTTGCTGTAAAGTTAACCTTTACAGTGTACACACAAGTTCTTCTCGTTTATAATATCTCAATATATACTCAATTATTTAAAGTGCAGATTGAATCCAGTATTTCTGTACAAAACACAAATTGTAAAGAGAAAAAAATGAACAACTTTTGCTATTCGGGCATATCGCTAAATCAATATTTCCGCCATAGAGCCCATTTTTGTCAATCTTGTCACATATTCCTTCCTTCTATATTTCCTCTCTACTACTTCTTTAACCCATATATATCCTGCAAGCTAGATAACTCATCAATATCAATATCTTTGTCAACAGGTGCATATAGAAGACAGCACTACCGGAAGGGAATATGAGCGAGTGACTATCGGCAGCCCGGTACTTAAAGACACCATGGTAGAGGAGGATGAACAACGTGTTATGGTGCTTACTCAAAACCAGGTATGATAATGCACTAGTTGGAACTGGTAAATGTTGTTTTCTTGTACTTTGAAGAAATAAGAAGATGAGAATGATCACTAAAATTCTAGATTGTATGATTTATTTGTATGGAATTAATGTGCATCATTCCAAACACTTATTCCATCTCATAGCAAAAATGTAACAGTAATTACCAAATATCCATTTTTATTGAAATCCGTTTTCTTTATAGCGATAGGATACATAATGTTCTTGTAAATTGGATTATTTAAGTTGGTGAACTTCTAAGACCTCATTTGCATTCATTTTTTTCCTTTCAAGATCAATTAAGTCCAATCATATTTGCCAGTATATAAACCTATCTGAATACTTGTGCACAACAAGACAAACAAACAAACAAAAAACATCTTGTACACATTTTTACAAATAAGATCCCAAGTTTTCAAGGCTAATTTTAAGGAAGGTAGTTTTTAAATAATGACCAGCTGCATACTGGTAAATTTAAGAAACATAATATGGGCATACAAATCTATAGGAGTTTATATGAAAAATATGAGCTTTCTTGTATCAAAATCTCCAATTTGATGGGGCTAAGTGGGCATTGAAAAACCAATTAGGTCAATCTACTCTTGGGTATGGTAAACACATTTGCTGTCATTCTTAATAATTGTATTACTGTTTATTTACATAAAGCTCACCCAAATTCATTTACTTGTTTTGTTAAATTCCTTGCTATTTTTAGAAGAACTAACTTCCCAGTAAGAATCCCAGGGGATACTTCCATAGAAATGCTACAGGGCCTACAGGGACATGCCACCCATATGCAAATGGGTTGATTTTCTTTTTTGAGTCAGATATACAAGGTTCCAGAATCATATCTTTGAATAGGCATTTTGATAAATGATTTCCCAGGATAGAGTTTAAAGGGGCATTGGACAAGTTCAGCAGCATCCCAAAACTTTTCCCCAAGCATTTTGAGATTTTTGCATCATTTGAAGTATTAGCGGTAATAATGACAGCATGCAAAGTTTCATTGTCAAATTCAAACTTTATATATCAAAATATTTAGATATTCTTTTGTTTTTAATTATCGTTGTTGACAACGATAGATAATGCCCTCCATAGTCATTTTTTTTAAATTATCATTTTCAGGAGATCCAATGCAAATTTCAAATTCTTTTTGCTTTATCTGCAATCTATGATGTGAAAGGAATGTTTTACAAACAAATTTTGGTCTCTTTCTTGATTTATAGCATCAATAAACACATTTACAGAATAGCCTCATACCCAAGATAACCAAACAAAATAACATTCAATTTTTTGACTTTCTGAAGGTTTCAATCAAAATTTTCCCGATATCTGGTAATTGACTGTTACTCTCTAACATATGAAGTGTAAATCATCCTCAAATAAAATTTGAAATTTTGTCCAATGCCCCTTTAAAGTAGTTAAGGGTTATGGTTAGAAGTAGGTTTGCAATACATATTTTAATATTAATCTACTGACAAAAACATCTAACCAGAGGGAGAAGAAAGTTTGTTTTTAATCATGTGTGTTTTTCTGAAAGAAGTTGAATCAATCGTTGAAATGTAAACACTCATCTGGGAAATTATAATCAGAAGTGGAAACAGGCCTTAGGAAGCACCAATAGAATGATATCTGATTGAAATTTTCATCAAGATTTGACCACTTTGAGTTCAACTTGTGTTAGAGTAAAGCTTGATTTGTTGCTTTTGATAATGCTTTCCCAAAATGTAATCCCAGTAAGGTATGCATTCAACCCAACTGGGGTGTTTATAGTTTGCATAAGCAATTTGTAAAATTGACCAAACATTAGCACACAGAAACGGAAACCAAAAGCAAGGAAACACACAAAAGTCCCAGAGAAAGAAAACATATTAAAGCGTGTAATTGGCCAATTACAACAATGGTCATTGTAAGCCAGATTGTAATCCAAGGTTTTACTAAACCTCATGTATTCCATTGTTATTGTTGAGTTCAAGTTCTCAACCAGCTTCTACATATAAGCCCACAATGCAAGGTGATTGATTGGATTCAAAGCCCAGGGGGGTCTGTCATCATTGAAAGAGGGGTATCAGGCGTGACCAAGGACTTCCAAACAGCACCCTAAACAAGTATTTACATATTTTCAAAAATTACACCCTAAGTGAGTATGATTGTTGAAAATTTACTAAAATTTTACTAAATTTACTGAAAATTTAACTCATCAGTTTCAAAAATATACCCTTTTTGTTGGTTTTTTGAGATTTTAGACCTTATTCACGTTACGTACGTAACGTGCCTGATCATAAAAAAACCACCCTTTTTACGTGAGTTCTTGGTCACGTCTGATACCCTCATGTCAATGATGACAGACCCCCCTGGGATTCAAAGGCAATCCATTCTAATTCATTAGCTTAAAAAAGCAATATGTTCTAAAAACATCCCTCCATAAGAGGAATACTTAGTAACACCCTCAGAGTGTGTGTGTGTCTCATATGTCATGGGTGCTGTGAAATTGTATCAATATCTGCCTTATGTGGTTAACAATAATTGGTTTTGAGTGCAAGCAAATACAAATTGGTTGTGATACCCTCCCACCCCATCAAATAATTAGTTCCATTGACTGCCACAGGGAATTGTCTCCCTGATTCCGCACTGTATTCGGGATGGATTATTTTGGTAGACAAATTGAACTGCTGAGATTGCTTTTATACTAATCTAAGGCCGCATAAAAAAACAAAGTTGTTTCTCGCCCCCTCCCTCCTCACTTTTTGGTGCCGCACCAATTGTTTTCCCTTTTTTTTTGGCAAAAATGCTAAAACTATGTAAAATTTGAGCAAAATCGTTCAAATATCAAGACCCCGCTTTCCTTTTTAAAGGATTTTGGCAATTTTTCATGTTTTTAACCTTGAAACTGTCATCAAACCAACATCTATCCATATCATATAGAGTTAAAAGACAGCAACTGAATGTGCAGTCAACATCAACCAAGGGTAAACACGGATCGCCCAGGCTCCCCCAACCTTTTAAACCTCCCTCCCTCCCTCCCTCCTCACATTTTGAGAAACCTTTGGACGAGAAACAACTTAATTTTTTTATGCAGCCTTATGGAACTGGTGAATTGAATTCCACTCTCCTGGTTAGCGTAAATTATCAAAGTATCAAAAGAGCCATTTCATATTCAAATCAATTGCTAAGAGACGTTCATTTTTAAAAATTTTGATTCAATTGTTTTCTTCAATTTGTTAATTGAATTCAAGACCTTTTAACAATAATTATATACCCAAATATTATATTTTTTCAGTGCATATATTGCAAATATTAGTTCAGCAGTGATTTTACCACAAATGTGAATAATCATTAATAGATGGGAAATGTTTGAACATCTGACATGCATGTTGATTTAACAAAAGTACTTTAAAACCATTTGGATTTGCCAGGGACTAAATTAACAAATTACTTCAATTCAGTATATTCGTAAGAGCTTGCAATGAAAACATTCACCATTTAAAAAGGGTGAAAACATTTCAGTCACATCCCTCAGTTCTCAGCAAATTGAAGTTTAATTCAAGTGATTTCAATTTTTTAGTGGATGAAGGCGTGGGTGAATGTTCGAGCTATGTTTTATGTGCAATATTTTACTATTTGACAATCTTTTTTGCTAATCTGAACATTTTCTATTTTCATCATAAAGACTTTTATTCTTTTTTAAGTACAAAAGACATAATGAATTTTAAGGTATTATTTTATTTTGGTAATTTCACAAGCAAGCATTGCAAACAGAATTAGCATTATTTAGTAAACATTTGTTCTGAATTCGTTCTGCAAATAGGAAGAAATATACTGGGTTATTGCAAATCTTTGTAGTCCACCGTACTAGAAGACAATTACCGGTCTGAGCGCAGACAGGCACAAATTGGTTTCGCCACCCTTCCTCCCTATCAATTAATTATGTGCGCGCCAAACTACTGCCTGAGGGAAACGCCAAGTGATGTATCTTATGTAGCGTGGATACATTGTGGGTTCGTTAATGTCACCATTTGTTTTAGCACTGAGACTCACTTTGTAGAAGCTAGATAAATAGAGAGAAGTTTCTGCGCTAGTTGTGCTGTCAACACATTTTGAACATTTTAGATCCTTAATGGCAAAATTTATCTAAGTGTTAATACAGAGCTGTTGAAAGTGATTTATTTAAATAAATAGACATGTGTCTGCATGTGTTGATCAAAAGCATGTTCGTAAGGTCTCCATTTCATTCCAAATGGTTTCATTTCATTCCAAACAACTCCATTTCATTTTAAAAAGCATATACAATGAAATACCTGCGTGAATTGCACTTCTGTCAACCACTGAAAATGTCACAGACTTTGTAATTTAGTTTTCAACTTGTTATAAAAATAGAGACGCGAGCGATATGTGATATTTGTAAGCTCAAGTGATTGCTATTGATACCTTATTTTCTGAGTGTTTCCGGAATTTATTTATATAATTGTGAAAATAAGATACTACCGTAGTTTGATAAAGATATACAAAATTTGATTATGATGAAGTTTCTTTGTACATCTCTTCACAAAATGTCAGGTAATTGTCAATTGAGTTTTTTACTGGAATGGTATACAGCTGTTTTAAATAAGAGAGAGCTATTTTGTAATATCCTGCAAAATTGTATTTTTATTACCAATTTTGCATTCAAGTCACATTTTGAAAAAAAAATACGGGATATAAAATAGGAGTAGATATGAATAAAATTGAGTTAAAACTGAAGTATGGATCGATATAAACGCTTGCTGTATCTACTTAAAATTTGCAAGCAGGATATAAAAATGTACTGAAAGAGGGTTCAACGTACGTAGTACTAGCTATGAGGGAGAGTACTCGGAAAATGTCAAGGAAAAATTCATCAGCAAACATATTAAAATCTGACTACAATGTCCGCAAATTACCTAAACTTTAAAGCTGAAGAACATCCTAAATATTGATATTTCTCTTGAAATTGCGATGAGAGCGATGAACACTGTATAAATGATATACTTGTTTATTTCTAAGTGCTATGGTGGAAAGAGACCTTATATATTGCAGGAGTGGGCTGTAATTGCAGGTTAGATGGAAAGTGTGAACTATGCGCAATATTTAACGCATCTGTTTTGTAGTGAGAAGTTCCGATGTGGCCAAGAAATATATTGAATATCAGAAAATGGGTTAAGTCAAAACAGACCGTGGATGGTGAGGGCTTTGGTGTGTTATGTATTGCACTCAAATTCCTGGTCTTAATTGATTTCAGGATGTGCTGCGTGTATATTTAGTAGAGGCAAGGTGCTTAAAGGGAAATTGTACATATCTTTGGAATTTTGATTTCATGTACATATCTCTTTGGAATTTTGATTTTAATGAAATTTAGTACAAGATGTTGTTTAAAATTTTCAAGGTGAGACTGAAATTGATCCTGAATTAAAACAAATTAAAATTAGACAGGATTCTGAGTCGCACTGTAAAGTGGCACATACCATGCTGCTGCCCTCTAATTTAGTGTGGCAAAAAACCCAGAAATTCTTAAAAATGGGTACCATTTTTGGCCAATCAATAGTCTGATCTTCAACAATTCTTACCATTTTAAATCTGAAAGAGTAGTTTTTCATAAAACATCAAATACCAAAATTGAATTTGGATGGTTGCATTTGCTTTCTTCTGATATGACCATATGTGACGCGTTACATCAAAGGTACAAGTTGTCTACCTTTGACAAAATTGAGATTTCTGTGTTACTTTAAAGAGAATAAATTAAGCTTTAAAATGATACCTTGCTTGTGAAAATTGAAGTTTAAATTTTGAAGATATGGTGAATAAAGATGACAATTTTCTTATTATTTTCTTTATAATTTACGAGCTTTATTTGCCTGTTTCTCAAAATTTGCTTGGCCGAGAACTTGTACCTTTTGATGTAACGTGTCACATATCATCGATATAGACAAGATCTGTATCATTTTTAATATGGCAAGGGTATCAAATTTAGACTATTTGGGTTTTTTTTGCCGATCAATGAATCTCATCTGGTCGTAATGCCCAAATATTGAAAATGCCTACTCATCTTTGCATTCAGTTTGCATAAAGTAATATTTGTGTGGTTTACCTCTACACACAACCGAATCTGTGCTTTCAAAATTGAATTTGGTGCGACTAAACTGGAGGACCCAAATACCCCAATTTAAGCCCCATGGCTGATGATACCATTATACTTGGGCTTAAGGGCAGTCTGGTATCCCTTTCTATATCTTTTGAAGTAACACATATTTCTAATAAACTGCTCATTGTATTTGTCTTTGATTTTGTTTTAATCTTCAGCTGTTGAGGTTGAAAGTTGATAACTGCAACCAGTATACAAGTTGCTCTAGCTGTATCGGAGACCATGGAGGTACAGACGGGGATCCCTACTGTGGATGGTGCTCACTGGAAAACAAGTGAGTTTTTCTATTACCTTGCATTATGAATTTTTTAATCTTGGGTGCAGACTTTGAAACAAACGTGAAAACTGTATAAAACCATTATGTTTGATGAGATCCTTTTTGATTTTGTGTAATAAAACAGGTGTATTAGGCAATTCAAAGTTAGTGGAAAGAAGGCTTGCGCAATACAGGCAGTTTTGATTGGAGAAATGCCCTCTTAAAAGATTAAAAATGTTGCAATATTGACTAAAATTTTGATTTTAAGTTGTGCAAAATGTTTTGTTTTATACCCATTGATGTGTTCTACTTCAACAGTATCATTCTAGTGTCATAATACGAGGAAGCTCAAGTACTTCTCTGAATACCACATGCTTCATTCAATATTATGCATTTGTTTAAAATAAGGGAAAAAACTAAGCAAAATCTTGTTTACTTCAAAGGAAAAATATCAAAATAGTTTTGTCAGCTTTCCTATTGTAGATTTCTCAAGAAGGATGAGTTCTCTTGGATTACTGTGATGTATTTTACATCTGTACTCCTATCACTAACCTTTTGTCAATTTACATGTTTTCGGCTGTTAAACCACTTTAGTTCATTGTAAAAAGAAAGTGACCACTAGTGCTTTGCCCCAGATGTAGACAGGTAATGAACAAGTGTTAAGTGCTTGGACATTTCAAAGTGCTGAAAGAAAATGAGCACTAAGAGAGCAATCCAAGCAATAGCTAGCATGCATTGATGTCTTGCTTACCGGTTCCTACAGGTTGGTAAAGTACGCAAGCCAATACATGACAGCATGGATATACCTTGCTTGGTCAATGAACCCATCATTCCAATCTTAAACGTATATATACAGATCGATAGAATTGAAATGTAATATCCCCAAATTGTATTTGCTCGATTCCAAATTGTATCAGCTATACAAAATTGAAACCATTTACAGTGACCCTAATGTGATCAAAGTGTTGAATAGATAGGAAATACCATCAGTGCATATAGTCATATCGCGAGCTGAATGGATAGCTTTACCTAGCACTAGGCACAAATTGATTTTTTTTGTAACATCTCTTATTCTGTGATTTATTTCCTCTGGACAAGAAGATAATGGATTGTGCCACGTAATGTACCTTGCTTAAACCATCCTTCCATCAAAACACGCGTAACTTGAGCCAAACAGGAAATTCGAAACACAAAGACATCAATTTTTATTCCCTACTACTCAAAACTCTAAAAATAGTACACTCTTTCCCGGCATCATCTTTTAGAAATAAAGTTAAGTGCAAAATATTGCACGATTTGATGCCGTAAACCTAAGTATCAGTATTTTTAGCCCTGAGCGATATTTTTTCTAGACGGCAGCGAAATGTTGCTCGCGTCTTCACACATCTGCCACCTGTGTAACCTGCAGTGCCGTCACCTTGCCGCATCCTACTCATCAAACTTTGACGATTTCTCCATCCGTGGAAAGCATAATTAATTGATTTGAATCGTTAAAGCTTAAAATTTATTCAGTTAGGGTAGGTTGAACATGGCAGCAGGACTCTCTTGAATTTCTGAGTGCAATTTTGGGAAATGTTTTGCGCAAATGTAAATATTTGAGTGAATAGTATTAACTTGAAGTGTTTTAGTGCTTGTTAATTCAAGATGGTACGGAACAGTTGAGCTATGTACCAAATTGTGAGCAATAAATATTTATGCTCTGATTAGTGTAGAATCTATAATAATTGAGACACAGGGAGGCAATTTTGAAGCGCTTTTCAAGCTGCAGCATTACAAATATCTGTTGATGTTTAAAAGAGGGTGCTTGCAGGAATTAACTAGCTTTTTCTGCATCGGTTAACATTGGCGTCATCAGAAATCAAATCACAGCTCAATTTGATGAGGTAAAAGAGAATTAATCATTACTGCAATACTGCTCTGGGGATTCTTCAAATTCCTTTAAACGTATAAAGTGCTAAACTTTCGTTAATGTACTCAAGATCGTAATCCCAATAGTGCACTGCTTCAATTTCACACATATTTGGCATGCAGTAAAAATCAGTAAAAGTATACATATGAGCAGCGAAATCTGAGGTTTTTATTATATAATGCTGATGAAGGAAGTAAGACTGTAGGAACCTTTAAGCAAAGTAATGGAAACTAAATAAATTGATAAAACAAGTAAGAAGTGCATGCAATGTTTTTGAATGGCATATCGTTTGTGCTGCGTATTTTGGTTAATGGCATTCTAGTCGATTTTGCTTCAGACATCATTACAAAGTCAAGATCCTCCCTGTGGCTACTAGAAGAGCTGGTGTTGGATTTCAAGCAGAGCTGATGCAGCATGGCCTTGTTTAGAGCTAGTTGATATTGGCAAAACATTGACTGAAGAATCAGTAACCCACCCACAATCGTTGAGTATATCAAATCAAACATAATTGTCTTGTTGCGTTCCGTCTGTGGTATTGAATCATTCCATGAAACTTTGGATGTCATTGAGTTTGTTACTTACAACCCACACGATTTATGGAATCTTATAGAGGGATTATTGCTCTGTAAATCAAACCATTTCAGACTTAATGAGTTTAACATTTTATATATTCCATTCTATCATTGCTTTGCTTCTGAAAAGTTAAAAAAAAATTTGCATTTACTTTCACTTTTGTAAAGACTTTGTTGGCTCACAGATATTTCAGCTGGGTGATTCCAAAGTAATGTTTGTGACCAAAAAAATGAAAAATTTCACTCTTAAATGGCCACAGAACCTAGCATAAACACTATATCAACGAGTTTGTTGTTGATAATGGTGCCACTGGTGGGGTCAAGACATGTAGATGTTTGAAAATTAAATTTATTGCCAAAATCCTGAGTAAAGTTCATGTAACGTTCGGTAACGTTTGTGACCTCGCACGGAAATGGTTTTTTGCTCCAAATGACTTCAAAGTACAAATTCTCTTAAGTGTCAACGACTTTTTTATTGCGCTTTACACCGATTACATATTTATAAATATTTCATAAAAATTACAGAAAATTATATGGCCAGGATTTATTTTAATGCATTGTTTTGTGTTGTAACGTTTGGTAACGTTTGTGACATTTTGGTGTAACTTTTTGGTAACGTTTGTGAATTTTTGAAACAAAACATGTCCTCATTCATGCACGGATAGACAAACTTTACCATTTCTGATTGGAAAATACTTCTCACTTACCAAGTAACAAATGTATGACTGAAAAACATGTTTATGTGGTCAAATAAAAAAGCTACTTTTTGGCTTGAAATCAAAAAAGGTTTAGATTTCACTGTTACTTGATTTTTATGTATTAAATGTAAGATAACAAATTATGTTTCCAATCCCTAAAATGAGAGTACTTGTGATAAAATTTGCATGAACAATTATTAGAATATCACCAATTTTACCCAAACTAGATTCCATACTAGGTTACATGCAAACTCTAGCCAAATGACACAAACTTCAATAGCGAGTGGCTGACTTTGAAATGAACGTTGAAGATGACACTTGCAAAAGCATTGAAAGCTTAACTCTTTAAAATGGATGCCTCTAGCCTTTAGAAAAAGAACAATCGTTGTCATTGCAAAGTTATTGTGAATAAGTTATCAGGAACAAATTAATGTATGAAATGGTATAGATCAGGGATTCTCAAATAGCGGTGCACACGCCAAATGTGGCGCTTTGACTATTACAGAATGGTGCTTTTGCTCTCTCAAAAACAAGGAAATACATTAGAAAACCACTGAAAAACAGATGCATGTGGTTCTTTAGCTGACATCTTTCTCATTTATGTGGCGCATTGTGAGAACTAGTTGAGAATCTTGGTATAGATCTCACCAAATCTTACTATTGACGTTTTTAACATCAAAGAAATTGGTTTTTCAAATCAAAGACAGAAATTTATTCATTAATGAGACTTGACACAGCAATGTAATGCGCAAATGTTCATCATCATTAGTGTTAAGCTTATCAATTCATATTGCCTTGATTAATACAAAACACCAAGAATCCATGGTAAAACATAATATACCCTGGCTGTGGAGTTATGCCAGCATCTTGATTGATCTACTGGTCTGAAAGTGAGCTGGTTTGAATAATGTGCTATCTTACTGTATAATGAATGATTTTATGCTTGATGTATTGGAATGGCTTGCATATAGGGGCCATGTTTCCTTGCAATAATATGCAGTCCAATATACATCAATTTAAAATTCATGAAGACAGCCAACTGTGATAATAAAACCTGGGAAATGTTGTAGGGTAACCACAGGGTAATATAGTTCTCCCTGGTTTTATTTTGTAGGGTTACTGTAGGGTCATATGGGTCTCCTTGATTTTAGGATGCAGGGTAATTTAGTGGGTCTTCTTGTTTTTAAGTTGTTGGGTAAAATAGTGCACATTGGCACAAAAATTGTATATTTTTTTGCACGGTCTGATACCTGGTTCTCTTTCCGTAGATGTTAATATCTCAGCTTGGCACTGGCAGCATAAGCCGCACATCCCTATCTAGTTGTAGGTTGTAAGGTAACCAGAGGGTGATGTGTTTTCTTTATTATAATCGCTCAATTTATCAGTGTGCTAAGTATAGATCATAGATTTGATTTATGAAAAAGGCTAGATTGATGCGAATCTTTTAAGAGAGTCAAGATCAATGGATGAAATGATAAGATACATGTTACTTGTAACAAATTCTAGCCAGGCTAGTCCGGTGTGCAATTTTAATCTTATTCTGATGTCTTGCTTTAATAAGAACACCAGAGATCTATGAACCAGTTTTTACTGAGAGATAATAGCAACTGCTCTGCTGCCGATGAATAGCAATTGTTTTCCTAAGCCTAGTGTAAATTTCTACGATGGAGGAATGTCTCGAAAGTTTTTCAGCTTAATTTCCTAACACCTGGTGCTTGAGTTAGCATCTTGTATTCTGTAATAATACACTACATTGTATGTGAGGATTGGCTCATTTAAAGCCAGTCTCAGATTTAGTACTATGATGGAGTTGTTCACATAGAAGAGTAATGCGAGTTCCATCGTTGGCCCATATATGACGATTCTACCTCAAAGTTGGCATTTTGTATTTTGCGATAGAGAACAAAAGGTATAAAAAAGGTTTAAGTCTGACAAAATTTAAAAAATTAATGAATTTTAGAATATTCATGCATTTCTGGATCTCATGAAATATCAGTTTTCATTTTAACTTGAAATATATGAAAATTCTCATTCTGGATATAGTTGCATTGAAAATTACATAAAATGAAAACTTAGATACACATTAGGTTCAACAAATCCTAACAGTCCATGCTCGCTTCGCAAGTTTTTCTCCGTGTACTCCAGTCTTCCTCCTGCATTCAAAACTGTATTTCTAACTCCACTCCTTATTGTCATTATAACTTGAAACAGTTATTCAAAGCTGAAGATATGTTTTATTTGAATATGCGATAAACTTAAATTGACCGGGACTGGCTTTGCTAGAAGGTTTGTGGTGGACAGTCGGGAATTTGTGTCAATTCAGGGCTTGAGTAGGTTATCTAGCCAAGTTTTTTCTTCCAATCAGTACCAGTAGCTTCCATCCCCACTAGCCACACTGGATATATGTCCTTGAAACAGAAACATGTCTGTTGCATCACATCATAGATGGCACAAGATTCACTACTTGAGACAATTTAGCCATTCTTACTGATATTTTTCTAGTAAACAGGATAACAATTGTCTTCTTATATTCATACATGCTACTTTAGGCCTATTCTATTTGATTGATGGGTCAAGTAATTGACGTCAAATATTCATTGAAGTAGCAGGTTTCTCCTTAGATTTCATCTTCGATCTAATAATAAATGTCACATAAAATAAAACAGAAAATTAAATGTGACTATCAATCACCAAACAGTTTACATGAGAATCTGTTTGCAAATCATGCAGGAGATTGTAAAGAACTATCAAACAGCAGTAATGGTGGAAGTAGCAGAGGGGGAAATATATGTGACCCGTCATATCGGAAGCTTTAAATTGACACCTTACTTTTGGTTATTTGCATGGTGTTCGATTGCAAAGTTACATCCAAATTGGCAAAGGCATCAGGCTAACTTTGAAAACTATAATTCTGAGAAAATTGAGTTTAAAGTTTTTTGTACTAAGTAAAACTTGAATGGAGAGAGGATTTTTATCTTGGTTTTAAACACATTTTTCTTATGTTTTGGATGTTAGATCCTGATTAATATGATAGAATACACTTCAAAAGTAACGTTTCTGATGAAATTAGAAATTCTACCTTGGACCTGATTTTTGACCATGCTCAGCTTCATGCAATGGCCAGTATCTTGTAATTTACTATGCCGACCTTAAGGTACCTTTCAATATGACGGGTCACATATGTGTCTGAATTTTTTCTGCAAAATTTAGGAGTAAGAAAGAGATGGTTTCAGCAGATTTTCACTTGAGATATCTTGTACCAAACCCAACCCAGCACCATTGTCCATCAGGCATTGCATTCTACTCCTGACATATGGATATCCATATTCATACACCTTCCATATACAATTGATATTGGTGCATAAATACTTTAATGGGTTGAACATTTGGGACATATTTTGTTGAATTTTATTCCCAATGGTTTACTGTGAGGAAGTTCATAATCAATGAGTATTAAATTGCTACCTAAACCATTGGCGTAGTCAGGGGGTGCGGAAGGGGCGCGCGCACCCTGGGGGTCTATAACAAATAAAAATGGAATAAAGAAAAAAGAAATAAAAACAATAGGAAACAACGAAAACAGGGCGCAGAAGTCCTAATTATTGCCAATATTACATTAGGCGGCCCGTCCGATATAGGCAGGTGCCGTTTTGGACTAGGATTTATTGCGCACCCGGGGTACACAATCTTGGCTACGCAGGTGTAAACTGCATCTTGAGGGTCTTTGATTTATTTAGACATTGGATCAGATATGACAGGTCTGGAGTTTGTTGTTGACATCTCAATTTTCAAAAATATTTAATGAAAAGGACTGAGATAAGAAATGAACTGCATATAAGGTTTTGCAATATTCCTTAGTGCATACTTAGTTTAATTGTTGAAATCTGTTTTCAAATATACACTGTTATGCAAGATACAACCATAGACACCAAGTCTTAAAACTGTCTTTGTTCCTAGCATACTAATCTGGATTCCAGGGGGGCTCAAAGAAAAAAGTGGTACGCATACTCGTCAGAAAAAACATCGAAAAAGGGTCGGATTTTGACGTCTTTAGGAAAAGGGGTGCCTTTTCAGGATAACTTTCGACATTAATGGTCATCTTTTTACGATATCTTCGACTTTAAGGAAACTTTTTTGCCATCTATTCTAATATTAAAAGAAAAACTACAGAAAATGGCTTCCAATGTATTATATTCATGTTTTTTATGGCAGAAAATAGAGCGTTACGCCGTTGAGGGTCCATTTCAGCATGTTACGCCATTATTGGGTCAAATGTCCATTAAGACATTTATGTTCAATTTTAGTGTATTGCAACATTTAGGGGTATAATTTTGAATATTTTACAACATTAAGGGTTGGAATTTGCTGCACACGATTTCTACATTTAGGGTCCGATTTTGAGGTGCTCTGACAAGTGCATACCACTTTTTTCTTCGAGCGGCCCCACGGGTCTAGATTTTAATTTGTGGGATGAGTGAGGCAATGTCAGCACTGATTGTTGTGTTAAATCTTAAGATGATACTGCAACTGACAACTACATAAATTTCTCCTGAAATTTCATACAAGTAATCAGAGTATACTTGTCATGCACCGAGCTTAAAATAGCATGATAACGGGAAGCTTCCATTCTTGTCTTGTATGTAAAGGACAAGGTCTCGGGTATCAGCTTAAGTCTTAGATCTCCCAGGTGGCTCTGAGTGTATTGTACAAGCTTTGGTTACACTCTATCACTACTTTAATTACAATGTCTTATGTAGCGACAACATGTATCAATATCTGGTGATAAATTGACAGGTAGATATTGCTCTGCTAGATTGACTCGCAATCTCAGGCTCTTGTCTTTTGATAAAGCTTAACTTAACATATAGGTATAGCAATCTTGATATTGTCGACATAGTGTTCAATTTGGTTTGAATCTCGAGTTTGTTAGCATTTCTTGATAAAGCTTAACTTAACTTGACATGTGTATCAGGTATAACAATCTGGAAATGCACAAGACATCAAAGTTTGAAAAAATAATGTTTTGAACTTTGATGAACAAATGGTCACAGAGCAGGAGTGATAATAAATAATGTGGTGGATTTGAAATGTTTAGTCATAATATGTGGTTTTATATTGAACAAATGTTGCACACACGGTCGTTTGATCACCCTTGAAATAGTGTTCAAATGCACATTATTGGTGGGGCTATTTATGTAAATGAAGTTTCTTGGCTTTAATTTAGATTTCATAAGCGTGAATTTTTATATTTGACACATGGATAAGGTGAAAGAGATCAAAAATGAATTTTATGCATGCTAAATTCAAGTATTAAATATTTAACTTATTCACTTTGCACATAATTAATTTCAAAAGTGAATAGCACCACTAATATAAAATCTGAAAATATTGCATTTTTATCTAAGATTAACATTTTTAGAGGGATACAAACAATTCAATTATGAGTTCTAAGACCTTATTCCAGAGCTAATGCAAAAGCTTTTAGGACCAAAATGTCTTGTAACAGTGTAATGTTGTCCAAAAAATAATAAATGTACTTATCAAACAGCCGTGTAAAGATATTGTAATAAAATACTAATTAATTATATGTGTAATTGATGAAGTAACCCATCATATCGAAAGGTACCCTAACCCTAACCCTGATTTAACTCACTTTCGCTCACTGTCAAAAATCACCAAAATGCGCCCCGTGGTGGCCTGCTAATGGTGTGCCTCGCTTCGGAGGTCAGAGGTCATGGGTTCGAATCCCGGTGAAAACA
>JXSR01S074015.1:12596-22738 GCA_000969725.1 Ophiothrix spiculata | reverse complement strand
ATCATCGGCCAAAACGCGAATACCTAATTTGTTCCACATACCAGATTTAAAAAATGCACAGAGTTTGGTATTATTTTTTTCTATAAATCTATGGCTTAAAGTCACATTAGATATTAGGGGATATATCTGGTATTAAATTTTGATTTTAATAAAATCTGTAAAATCTCAAAGAATGTTATACTATGCTTGAAAGGAAGCTTATGTATGACAAATATTCCACTTTAAAATATTTTAAATAAAATGTGAATGTTTTGACCAACTATCCAATGACTATAACTGGAATCATGATTTTGGTTTTCTTTTAACAGATATCAGATGGTGCTTATGTAGCTATAGTAGATAAACTAGATGAGAGTACACTGGATACTCCTGGCGAAACAGATGTGGATCCCTTAGTCAAAGCACCACATAAAATGTCATTAGGTGGGTACGGTATAGTGTTTCTAGTTGTTATTATAACATTTTTGAAAAATCATGATCCTTTGGATTCGTTGGTGATATAGTTAATAGAAACAAGAGAATTGTCCAACATAGGATTGTACTCTTGTCCGAGACATGTAGAGTAAGTCTAAGACAACCCAGAAAACCATCAGAAAACATATCTTGTCAACAAAAGTATGGTTTTTTATGAGGCAGGTATTGGGTGTGGAAAAGTGTCCACATAAGTGGTTGTTGTGTTGTTGTTCTTTGTGAAATTTATGCTATTCATATGCCAATGGCAGAATTCACCTTTTAATAGTTGTGTTTTCATTATTGTTTTTCTGTTATTCAAAATGCAGGTAGTTTAACAGTAGATACCAGTACTTTAAAAGCAGCTTTCCGTCAACATTCCAAATTTGAAGAAATAGATATAGATGAAAACAATTACCAATGGCACATTGTAAGTACATATCAATTTATTGTGAATACACTTGTTATAAGTTTTTCACTAACGGATGCAGTTAAGTCAAGATCTTGTCCTGTAAATAATGAAGTAGCTCTTCTGTATATGTTATTTTATTGCATATATCACATATATTTTGATTACTAAGAAAGAGGGCACATAATTAATCATATATGTGATTGTATCAAGTAATCCAGATGTCCATATGAGTGCCCCGGGGGGGGGGGTACTCAACTTTGGTTTTGGTATGGGTATGCCGCTTGGAAATTTGAAGTACCACCCATACAGATACCAATTTTCAAGAAAAAGAGACCCATCCATATACCAAATCGCCTAAATTTTGAGTCAAATTTATACAAAAATCGAATATATTTGCGCTAATTTAGCACAAATTTTCTGATTTTTTGGTCGAAAATTTGAAAAAAATTTCAGATTTGTGCCATTTTGGCAAAAGTGTTTGAAAATTTTGAAAAATTGACCCATCAAAATACCACATTTTGCAAAGAAAAAGGACCCATTGGTATACCTGATTTTGCTATCCTATCTTGGAGGCACATCCCCTGATCACTTTTGTACTAAGTACCCCTCCCTAACACATATGTTACATGCCCCTCTCTATCTCTATAAAGTTGAACAAACCCAACAATTTTAACATTTTTTATCTTAAATCATTCTTAATATGTAATTTCCTTTCCTCAGACCAAAGATAATTATATGCATGGTCAGAGAGGGACCTTGCAGATGCGCACTTTTAGCATGATACGAGGAGGCCGCTCAGAAAATGTTATCACAGACTTCCACTTTTCTAGACAGCTCAGTACAAAAGTAAGTGACCAGCAATGCTGATGTCTTCTTGTACACATACTCTACATATATCTGCTTCTTCCTTCTGATCAGGGGTGTCACATACACATACACAGCAAACTGAAACAAACAGCAGAAATTACTTTGGGAAAGGATATGTTTTAAGTCCTTTTTTGATACTTTGCAGAGCTGAAGCTGAACGAAGTTCATATGGCAGCTAGTGCGTTCAAGAGTGTAGGCACAGAAAGTGAAAAACTCTTGTTGAAAGCAGATCGAAGTCCTAGCTTTGTAGTTGCATTTTGGCACTTGTAGACATGTATTGTCCGATGCTGAGCGCAATCCTAGACGGCTTTGTTTGTAGAGTGGCAGAGATGAAATGAGATATTTTGGTGCAAGTCCATTAAGACACTTGTAGACATACAGAAATTGTTTGTATAAGATACGCTGTTTTACAGGAAGCCAGTGTAATTGTTGCAGAAACTGGGTAGCATGATCTGTTCTTGAAACACAAAATATCAATTTGGCACCCCAGTTCTGCAAGTGTTGTAATTTAAGGATGTACTTTGAGTTGGTGTTGGATGGAAAATAAAAGTGGTACGGCCTTTGTCCCATTAGTTATAAAAAATAAGGATACAATTAAGCTTCAAAAGACAACAATTCTTGAAATTAAATTTGCACAGTATTATGTTGTGGATATGTATGCTAGGACTGTAACAAAAAAAATAAAATTGAACTTTTTTTTTCTGGCTGAATAATGGTGCTGCCAAAGCCCACAAGGCCTACACGGTTTTGACGCCCCTGCTTCTGATGGTTCTTAGCAAGATGTTTTGTGGAATCTGATTATTAATACTAATGGGAATTCTAATAAATGTGAAAAAAGTAGTTTTTAGACATAGTTGTTTGGATATTGAAATAAACCAAGTTTCCATGTTGTAGATATGTCATTTCATTTTATATCATTCATTTATATATTATTGTTAACTTATTGGTTAAAACTTTTCACATGATTGAAAATAGTTAACCTCTTTTTCTTCAAAATAAAAATGAGTACTCTATTTTGATGGTAATAGGCTACCTCATACTCTTCATGCTAAGTTCTTATGCCTGATGTCATATCAAAACTTAAATCTAGTTACAAGTTAAATGTTTAACAATCGAAGACAAATATGTGGATCGTCATATCGAAAGGTACCTTAATACCGGCATAGTACATTACGAGATATGGGCCATTGAAGCTAAGCATAGTCAAAAATCACGTCCAAGGTCGAATTTCTAATTTCATCAGAAAGGTTATCATTGAGAGTATTCTATCATATTAATCAGGTTCCAACATCCAAAACATAAGAAAAATGTATTAAAAACCAAGCTTAAAATCCTCTCTCCATTCAAGATTTACAAAGTACAAAAACTTTAAACTCGATTTTCTCAGAACTATAGTTTTCCGAATCAGCCCGATGCTGTTTACCAATTTGGGTGTAACTTCGCAACCGAACATCCAATAACTAAAATCAAGGTGTCATTTTGATTTTGCCGACCTTAAGGTACCTTTCGATATGACGGGTCACATATATTTAAAAATGATATAAACCAAATATTTAATGATCTTATTTGGGATCTTTACAAAATCTAGCCCTCCAGTTCACCTCTGGGACAAAAGATTCCTCAAGATCCTTCATGATCATTAAATATTTGTATGATATGAGTTGCTGTACCGTATGAGAGTATATAGGAATCTGATTAAAACTGACATCACACACATTATACTTTTTCAGACCACAGTGCAGAATTACATCGATGGGATGTTGAAGACAGTACTGACAACATCCAGTCGTTTTCCCGCTGTCATCAAGAGGTTATTTGACTTCTTTGATCAGCAAATTAACCTCCATGATATAGATGATCCTGATGTCATACATTTATGGAAAAGTAATAGGTACGTACACTTTGGTTGATGTCGTTTTTCGGTGAAGATGATGACTGACAAGTGTCAGCTTAACTGCAAACTCATATATTACTTACTGCCAATCAGAGCTGTTATAATTACCTTAAACATTCACTTTTATCTGAAAACCTTTCCATTTAACACATCATAAGCATAACTTGACTGATTTGATATTCATGCAAAGTGCTCCTACCCAGAGTGAAAGGTTTTTCCTTAATACAATAATACACTTACAAGCAAAGTTGCCGTGTGTTCAATACATTCATGCCTCTTACATGCATAGAAAATGCATAATGGCTGCCTCTTACATGAATAGAAAATGCATAATGGCTGCCTCTAACATGCATAGAAAATGCATAATGGCTGCCTCTTACATGAATAGAAAATGCATAATGGCTGCCTCATCCATGCAAAGAAAATGCATAATTGGCTGCCTCTTACATGCATCGAAAATGCATAATGGCTGCCTCTTACATGCTTAGAAAATGCATAATGGCTGACTCTTATATGCATAGAAAATGCATAATGGCTGACTCTTACATGCATAGAAAATGCATAATGGCTGCCTCTTACATGCATAGAAAATGCATTTAATGGCTGCCTCTTACATGCATAGAAAATTGCATAATGGCTGCCACTAGTCTATTGTTTGTATACTGTTACATGATAGGTATTTTAAACGACTGTAAAAATCTTTCTCTAGAATAATTAACTGGATTCTTTTATCATAGAATATGTAAGTATAAATATTTTCAAAACCTTTTCTATGCTACCCTGCATTATGATTTATTCATGAATCCTTTTTCTTTGATTGCAGTTTATTACTGAGATTCTGGTTAAATAGCATCACCCATCCAGACTATTTATTTGACATCTATGAAGCGCCTGTGGTGGAGGCTAGCTTGGGTGTTGTGGCCCAGGCATTAGTCGATGCGTGCTCCAGAACGGAACACAAACTTGCTAAAGTAAGTGTGCACAAATATTTGGTTATATGACAACTATATATAAAGCTCCTTTGGTTTAACTGGCTAGCATAAGTGCTTTAGCCCAGACATTTTGATTATTTTAGACTGGCTTAAGGGTCCTGTCAACCCTTCGTTTTTAGAAATGTTTATTGCTCTGTAACTCAGAATAATGTATTTTAGGTTCTAAAAAGTAAAATGGTTCGAAAGTTTGCTAAAGCAAAATTTAGTTAGCTTTCCCGAAAATTTTTGGGCCCAAACACATAATTTTTGGACCTTAGGGCCAAAATTACACATTTTGATCCAAAAATGACCTCATCATATTCAGTATAGAAATCCGCTTCTAAAAATATAAACAATTATTTGAATTTAATTATCCCTACCACCACCGAACCTCACAAAATCAAGAAAATCTTCTAAGTCTAAATACGTCAAAGACCGGAGTTAGCTTATACCCATTGGCTTGTATCAGTGAATGTCGGATAGGGATGCAAAACATGCTTAAAAGTGTTGGGGTTAACCGTTGCTGAGTTTAGGAGCAAAAACCATTTTTGAAAAAAAGAAGGGCTGGCAGAGACCTTAAGATGTTATGTGTTTTATGTGTCTCAAATTACAATATTGAATGTTTTAATCTTTCAAATGTTTAGATTTTGTTTCTTTTTCGTTAAACTTAATGTGTCATATTTTGTAAATTTCATCTGAAGTGAACTGTGAAGAGTGGCATCTGCTTTGCATCATGCTTGCTGATGGTACATTATATACACATGGCTTCAATATCACATGCATAATGTTACTCGGGTGCACAGATCAACAACCCTTGACGACAAAATCAGTGTGAACACTGCATATTTGGCTTTTAAAGGGACTAGCCTAGATTCCACTTAGAATGAAACAACTTATGAAAATGCTCTAAATAAAGCCCTAAAAGTGTAGTAAATCCCTGGGAGTAAATCCAGAAAAGTACAAAAAATTTCACAGAAATGGCTCAAATTGAGAGAGAATTAATTTACAATATATCATTCTGTGATGGTGGTGTGACTATCCTGTGTTTTCTAAATCCTAATTTTGTACCTCAGATGGATTAACCAGATAAAAGATTTTAAAAAAACCAAAGCTCCTGCAGAAAATTTAATACATACTAAAAGAGAAACAATTTCATCAACAATAATTTGTTTACCCATCACAGGTGAAGAAACAATATCTTTTTAAAATGTGAAACTAGAAATACTTCACAACATTTTTTTGCGCCGGCATAAAAAATTAAAGTTGGTAAAGAATTGCAATTTATCTATAATATTCCTCAAAATCATGGAGAACTACTGGTTGGTTATATTACATGTTCTATTGATTCACGTAAATAAAATATGTAAGTAGGGAAGAATCTAGACCAGTCCCTTTAATTGAGTTAATAAATATGTCGCTTTTCTATTTTTCAGGATGCGCCTTTCAATAAACTCCTTTTTGCCAAAGATGTGCCAACCTATAGAAAGATGGTAGACAAATACTACCATGATATCCAACTGTTGCCTGCCAGTACCTCGGAACAACTGGCCTTAGAGTACAAGAAGATCTGCCAGAGTTTCAGTGGCATGTTTAGTAAACTCAGCACACTCAAGTTACTGCATGAATATGCATACAGATATCATGCCCAGGTGAGACTTAGAGAATAAAAGATCTGCGGGGGCACCCATTACTCAAAATAATTATGTACGCCCATCCATTATGAGACGATAGATGACAGGCAAACCAATAAATCGCCATCTTTTATTCTCATTCTTAGTCACAAATTTGAGTCATTTATAAACCAAAAACGATGTAAATTATTGCCAAAAACTATAAACATTATCATTGGAAAAATGAACACCCCTACTCAAACATGAAATATTCCAAACACAGTAAAGCTGTTCGCGCCGGATGTGTGCGTATACCTGCATTGCGCCGTGATTGTGAACGCTCGGCTCCACTGCGTTTCACGCTGAACGCACTGTCATATTTCGTCTCATAATGGATGGCCAAAATTCCTTATTAGGAAGTAAAATCGCACTCAGTGACTAAGAATACATGATACAAGCCTCTCTCTTAAGATGTAAATTAAATTAATTTGGTTAGTGGCTATCCAAATTGAGAAAATATACATCGAGGGTTGAGAGCCACATATAAGCATTTCAACAATCCTGAGAACAAAAGATTTCAAGACCATGTGAAGTAGATCATTCATCTTGAAAGCACTGCCATGTCTTGAAAGCTTTTATTCCAGGGATTGTTGCCGTACACATTTACGTCCTTGTGGCTAGCTCTCAACACTCAATATAAGACTGCCCATTTAACATGAGCTAGAGATATACACATGATACACATTGATAAACATGACAAGATTTAGTTGCATGCACACAATCAGCATTAACATCTTTTCTTGATTGGAATATTTCATTTTTGAATAGATTTTGGAATAATTTTGTGATTTTTCTGTGACAATCAACATATCAACATGAATTTATGATTGATTTCTTTACGGTTTATCTTGTCATATGGTTACCAGGCAACATGACATTGAAAAGTATGTGCTGCCATCTAAACGTTTAATTCCCTAATTGAATATATATTAAAAGTGGTTCCTGCATTTGCTCATCTGCAAACATTACAAAAACAATATATTTCATTCTTGATAATTACAAACATTATTAAAGTTTTGACTATTTTCTTTGTCAATTTCAGTTAATGTCTGCATTAGAAGAAGACGAAGTATGCAATCACCACTCCTTAGCAGCTAGACTACAGAAAATTACCTCAGATATCTACCCAAATGAATGCTGACCCAGAAATGTCGTCCATACCGGTACTTGTGTTGAATGCAATGCAAACTGCTCTGGGATTGAATCACGTTTCCTACATTTATCTGTGCCATGATATGGACATCTAAATCTCCAATGCGGAATTGGATCTTGAATCTAAATGAACTTTGAACCCTACATTCAGGCTGGCATGGGAGAAAATGAGAGACAACTATTACACACAGAAGCAGAATGATTTGAACATGATCAGATAAGGTCAGGGATAAAGCTTTCACATCACATTTTTTGACAAAGTACACAGACCTTTTCATCTCAAATCATTCATGAAAAGAATTATGTTGTTATGTTGTTTCAATTCACAATATAAAATGAGCACTTGCAGCTAAATCCAATATGTGATCTTTGACACTGCCACAAGCCATGTGTCCTTACTCAGATATATATATAATCACACCCGTGACCATATAAGCATTTTATATAACTTGTAAATTAAAGCAAAGCTGGGATAACTGCAGTCAAATCAAGTTTAAAATTTCCAAATAATTATATCAAGGATTACGTGATAAAGAGATACCTGCATGTTTATATCAGTAACTTAGTATATGACTGAATGTCTATATTGAAAAAGAAAATCATACAGGGCTATTATTGGCCAGAGAGATATATCTTGCTTAGCAAATGTATTTCAGCACAGCGAACCATGCATAATATCTGATGTCCAGCTAATTTCAGTCTACTAGCCTGAGTTGAATGTTGAAGTGCCAGAATCATTTAAACAAAAAAATATAGATATCAGACTGTACAACTTTCTTTATCACTCAAACCTTGGTGCAGTAAAAATATAAATATCATACAAGGGCATATTTGATAATTTAGGATTTTCAAACATGATAGTATTTATTTGACTAATCTATGTATATTCACTATCTTGAGTTTCACTAATCCCATTGATGGTTTTGCCTCAAAACGTCATGGTCTAAATAAATTGCAATGAATCATTCCCAATCTGCACGACCAAATATAGTCACGCTTTTTTGCGTGTGCAGTAAAGTTGATGACGGATAATGTATGCTGCGTGAAAATGAAAACACAACTATGTGTGACCCACAATACTCAATTATCTGCAGCATAACTCTGCAGTATAAATAGTGACATTAAGATTTACTACTTGAAATTATTGGAGGCGACAATGATGTCTCAGTAAAGGTAATCACGTCCAAAACAGAAGTTTTGACAGTATAAACAATATAGATCATTGCAAATATCACCCATTATGCCGTACGCATTTGTAAATATGATAGCACTTTGCCTTATTACAGCTGTAAACTGCTCACTCCAGATAACTAGGCTGAAACATTAATCTATGCACAACGGCAGACTTTTCAACCTCCCTTTTTACAGGCTGCATACTTAACATTTGATTTGATTTGAAACATATAAGCTTTAACACTGATTATTATAGACTTATTGTACTGCACACATTTTCAAAGTTTCACATTTTGGTACACTTGACACTTGACAGTATTTACATGTCAGAGCTGACATGCATTTTCCATACATGGCCAATCAGCTCTCGATATGTAAGTAAGTATGATAATTGGTTTTCAGCTTTAATTTTTACTTCAAATTTCTGCAACATAATATTACAACCAATATTATCATCTACAACTATGACGTTTTAAAGTCAGATTATGTTTCAGTAATTCATACACTTTCAGGAATAAGTTAACATTTGATTTTTGATTTTCAAATAAACCTGGTAGCACCAGTCTTAATATTCAGTTTTCTACTGGTTGTAAATGTGTGGTTCTTAGAAACAGCATGATTCATTTTGTAGACTTCTGAGGCAGCAGGAGGAATTATCAACTGAAGTACTTGATTATTTACACTTTGTATCTGATGAGAATATTTTGATGCTGATTTGTTATCTGACTTTGTAGTAATTTATTCTATACTTTTATAAGAAAACAAAATGTATTGATCTTTTTGTATATTATAGTACTGATAAGAGTATTCATTTATTTTATATTATGACTTACATGAAATTGGCTGAACTTGGGTCAACTTTGAAATAAATGACCTTTGACATATTTATATTATTTATGTTTTCCCTGTAAAACCTTTTTATTATCAGTGAAAGACTATTAATGTTTATTTGTGTATGATGTAATGTTCTGAATATGTCTTTCGCAAACAGAAGCTAGTAAAATTGTGCAGGCTATGCATCACAATATATATACAAGCGTTTAGATAGAAAGTGTTTGACTTTTCACAAAAATGCAATTAGTAAGTGTTGTATTTCAGATCAAAATTGTGTTGACTAAGTTACATGCTCTGTTGTGGTGTAAGTTCACAAAGATATAATGTGGCCTACATTACTTCTACGCAAATCTTGAGAATGACTTAAACTATAAGTTAGTGGGATAAGTTTATTGGACAACAATCAAGATCCACCGGCCCATAAATCATCTAAATGCCTTGATTGTTCTCACAATTTCTGAGCAAAATAGAATACAAGTTATTAACCTACTGACGAAAAATAATAATATTGCATATTTGTGAAAAGACATGAGGCTTGTGCAAGGCAATCAAAAGTCAAAACATAATCTTATCAACATGCTAATGTACATGCAGCTTGCGGAGTGCATTGAATGTTATGAATATGCATTCTTCCTTTCTGATGGCTATGTTAGGCCAAGAAAAAAAATTGTTGTGTTGCCCTCAAGTGGAATTTCTGAAAAATTAGTCGGTCGGTCGGA
>JXSR01S074014.1:49101-64083 GCA_000969725.1 Ophiothrix spiculata | reverse complement strand
GCTAGCCATTACTAAAGGACCATTACACCCCAGATGCAATCACCCAACCCTGGCTGATCATTCTGAAACCAATTCGCCCCACCATGGTAAGCACCCAGGACTTTATCTCACTCAAGCATGATGACCAACTCAGCCCCCCCGAAAATCGCCCGAGATAAATGGGGTTTTTATTTACGCGAGCTCAAACAAACCCTTATTATCCGAAATACAACTAAAATTCACTCCATATTGTCGGCATGTCTAGCTTGGAAATGTGATATTTCGGATTTTCACATTCGTATCCAACACTTTATTTAATCACCGTGCACACTAGCACAGTCCATCCTAGTACTAGTGGCATACGGTCCATCTCCGTTGCTGTTTACGTTTTGCCCGGCCTTTTTCCGACATGTCCGATTGCAAACTTATGTAAAGTAAAACGTTTTTATTAAGCTAGTGTTTGACAGAATTTATAAATTGTTGTCATTTGACAGCCATCCGTTCCTTACAGCACAGGTTCCCGACTGGCACCGAGCATTGACAATTGCCGGCAATAAGCTCCATTTGTTAGAATCTGGCCTCAGGGGTAATGAAACTGCTAATCAGCTAATCAGGCATGTTTCGATTTTACATTAGTTTATTTTATATTTTACTACAAAATAAATGTATTTTCACACAAAATGCAAATCCATTTAATGTATAAGTTTATCGTTGAGTGTACGAGTATTAAAAAGATCAGTTTTGATTTAAAAGACTATATAAAAACATTTAAAATAAATGCCTGTCTTCAATGAAACTAAATCCATCTAATTCATAAGTTTAGCGTTGGTTATTAGTATTACAAGACTAAAATACTAATTTGAAAAGCTAACATTTTGTATAAAATCAACGCAAACATAAATATTTTTTCTCTCAATTTCAATAACTTAATTGATGTCAAAATTTACAAACATTTGTGGCTGTCCAGCCCGTATGAGCCGTAAATGCCAGAAACTTCAATTTGTGCTACAGGTGAAAATGCAATTTGCAAAAAAATGATTTTTTGACAGATTCACAATCCTTGTGCTTATTACAAAATACCAGCAAGGTTACATTTCAAGAACATGATAGGAAATGTTAAATAAATCTGCATATTTTTCAGACAATCAACAGGAAATATAGGGGTTACTGATCTTGCATTTACGGCTGGTTTGGGATGGACGGTCACATTTGGTTTCCCAACCGTTCACGCGAACATTCATGTAAAGCATGATCTATCGTCTTTGATTGGTCCAAAAACGGGTCATTTGACATTTTTCGTCATTGTGATGTACAAGTTATAGAGGTTTATATGAATCTGCTAAAACTTATTTAAAAAATGGTCTCAAAGTAGTTTTGAAACCAGTTAAAATTTACAGTGTTCTCATCCACTGAAAATATAGGGGTTACTGATCTTTGAACGCGTTTATCTCAGTTATACGTTTTACTCCCTGACAATCTTTGACGGACCATAACTTGACTTCTTGAAATCGTGTGAAGTTCATTGAGGTGTCATTTTAATCCCTAAAGCATGGTGTTTGCAAATAATTTAAAAAAAGAGAAAATGACAAGAGGTGGCATTTACGGCTGGTTTGGGATGGACGGTCACATTTAATTTTCCTAACCGTTCACGTGAACGTTCATGTAGAGCATGATCTATCGTCTTTGATTGGTCCAAAAACGGGTCATTTGACATTATTCGTCATTGTGATGTACAAATTAGAAGTGTATACATGTATGAATCTGCTAAAACTGGTCTCTAAGTAGTTTTGAAACCAGTTAAAATTTACAGTGTTCTCATCCACTGACCCCATATTTCAATCTTGGATGTTGTGGACAAGAAATGACACTTGGTGCTTCAACGTATTAGGCGCGGTTCCCAATTCATGATGAAAGCTTTTGAGTCATACGCAAGGGTTTTACGCAATTGTCTTGCATCATGATGCAGAAAAATATTGAGTCATGATTCAAATATAGATGTAGTATAGTATATTGAATGATGCAGATAAATTGTGTCAGGGCCTCTGTCATTATAAAGAATACTTCAAGGAGGTAATTATGCGTTTCTCCTAATATTTTTGCGTCGAGACTCGTCATGGTTCTTGCGTCAAAGGCGTCCGGATGTCGGGAGATATTCCGTCATAAATTGGGAACAATGCCTTACAAGGGTACATAGATTAATTTTCTTGAACGCCTGATTTTTGTTCCAGCACTTTTGACAAGGATCGGAGATAATTTGAAAACGTCAAGGTGCATTATTATATCTATTCGTAGAATTGCACCGTTATTGAAAAATAAGGCAAAACAAACAACAACAATATGCAATAACAACAACGAAAAACTGCTACGAAGAACGCACATATTTCAGTGATCGTCATGGGTTTTAGAAAAGAGATGTTGATGATTGTCTCAAGTAAACTTCTTGTAAATCAGATGTTAAGACAAACAAACAAACAGACACCAAAATTCCACCTGATTCTATAAAAGAGAGGTGTTAAGGAGGCAGCATAATCAGACTACGTCAACAACGCGCAACCACAGGTTTCTTTCACCAACACAAGAAATATATCATTCACCAATGATGTCTTTTTAATATACTGGAAAGTATATAAAACACATTCGGGTAGAATAAAACTATAACAGATACTAAGAATTGTAGTGGGCGTATTTTGTACGTTATAATGTTTGCCGTCCCAGTAAATTGAACCCCCTTATTGCCAACTTCTCCTTGAATTAATGACATGACTCATGTTTTTTTATTCCTTTGAAACATCCTTTTGATCCTTAAAAGTACATACTTGCATTTATTTTTTCATAAAAACTGTGTCAGGGTATATTCTACCCATTTAAATAAATTGCAGGTGATTTATAGTGCACTACGCGGTCCCCCTGACTTGTAATTCCGCACGGCCTCAGCACACTTTACAGAGCAGTTCTAATCATTGGGTGAAATCACTACCTGGACTCCCTGGGGCCAAAGGGCTAACTGCGGCCTACATATTGGCGAAACCCTAGCTTGGGCAATTCACACCCTCATAGAATATGTGACCCGTCATATCGAAAGGTACCTTAATACCGGCATAGTACATTACGAGATACGGGCCATTGAAGCTAAGCATAGTCAAAAATCACGTCCAAGGTCGAATTTCTAATTTCATCAGGAAAGGTTATCATTGAATTGTATTCTATTATATTAATCAGGTTCCAACATCCAAAACATAAGAATAATGTATTAAAAACCAAGCTAAAAATCCTCTCTCCATTCAAGATTTACTAAATACAAAAACTTTAAACTAGATTTTCTCACAACTACAGTTTTCCGAATCAGCCCGATGCCTTTTACCAATTTGACGGGTCACATATACAGTTTTCGCACACTCAGCTCCCAGCTGGACTCGAACGCGGAACGATCGATATTTTATGTTTAACTGTCCGAGAACTAACCGACTGAGCTAGCGAGAACTATTTTAGTGCCATTTTCTTATTCGTTAAATACAGTGTCATGGGATAACGTATATTCACCTCGATATTTCGACAATTATGTTGATATCCAAAATACCTTGCTTTAGAAGCAAACTAATCATTTAAATTAAATTTGTTTAGAACTTTTTATTGCTATTTGCTACTCTTCGCGCTCCTACTCCAGAATATACCTATTCTTATACTGTAAATGATCGATTTTAATCATACAAAATAAATAGAAATTTATACCTCTCAAGTATTACATTGACGGCTCCAGACTTACAGTTACATTAACGACAAGGTATCACCCTCTTATGCTGCTTTCATACTCGTGTAGTTTTGCAGCTTTGTCGCTGCGTGACGTATATTTTTTGCAAAAACTTGCCGCTTCCGTTTGTCTTAGCGGCAAAGCTATACATGTCACTGAGGTAATCGATATCAGCAAAATTTTGTCGCACGACAAGAATTTTTGAGTTGAAATGAATTCAACTTTCAGAGCGACATCAAGCGGCATATCTGAAAAGCGACAAAACTGCAAAGCTACAAAAGTGTGAAAGGAAGCAGATTCAGATTCAGATTCTTTTATTTCCATAAAATAAACATACATAAGAACAGCATCAAAATAACATAAAAAACAAACTTATGGAGGAAAGGACCAGAAGGCCAATGAGGCCTGTTGAATGTCCATCCCTATATAGAATACAACAAAAGGTATCAATCTTTGATTTAATATTTAAAAAAAAAAAATCCAACGGCACAACTACCAAACAAGACAAAACAGGAAAGCATGCGATAGAGCTGCAAAGCTACAAAGCTGCAAAGCGACAATAAGTATGAAAGCAACATTACTCCCAATCAAGCAGATGCAGAGTACAATGCGGCAAATTCATTTTACGCTCGAGGTGAAAATATGTCGTGATTGGGCGAAAATGATTTTTTAGAAATAAACAAACAATCAAGCAAACAAACAAACACACACACAAACAACAACAAAAATCAATCAATCAATCAATCAATCAATCAACCAACCAATCAATCAATCAATCAATCAATCAATCAATCAATCAATCAATCAATCAATAAAGAAATAAGTAAGTAAAAACAAACAAATAAATGCAATGCCACGTAATCAAAATCTCCAAATCTGTACTCGTGTCTTTCTATCTTTTTTTCAATAAAAGGCACAAGCAAGATTGGAACACCAATGAGCTAATGTACAATCCTATTCATTTGGGAGATTTTGTTCTACATTTTCTCCTCCGATCGCCTTCCCAATCTATTTGTTTTGTAATTTGTCCCTCTCTTTGTAGCTTGCTCCCCCTGTATTTTCTTCTTTGTGATTTCAATAATAATAATGTAATAAAAAAATAAATTAAATACACAAATATTTGAAATTTATCTTTCAAAATTTTTGGCCAAGGCAAACAAGCTTATCAAAACATAAGGCTACATGTTAAAATGAACCCTATTCAATATTTTACCATACTATACGAGATAATTGTAATCACCGATGCACATTTGCTTGAATATTGCTTTATTTGCATATTTAGTGTTCCTCAATTTTTACTAAAATATATTTGCATATATACAATGCATATGAAGATGAAATTTTTAAATATATTTTCAAAAGACGTGTTTACAAGTAAGCAAATCTGTATTTTTCTTCTAATTCCCAATTAGTATAATAGCCTAAATAGCGTTTGCTTCAACCAAGGGACACGTTAAAAATCTATGGAAAGTAAGTGTATATTCACCAGAGATCTCTCTCTCTCTCTCTCTCTCTCTCTTCTTATGCGTCTATTAGTCAGTCAAAAATATTGAAATTATCGGTGATTGAAGGCCATACGCACACACATATAAATGCAGACAACCTTCTAGTCAATAATTTTTTAATCAACAATTCTCAAGGAAGTTGTATCGGCTTTAAATGTTTTTTGAAATATCTTGATTCCATTTGTATTATGTTTATCTCACCTTGAAATTCAAGTAAATGCAATTTATGTCAATTAACAGCATACTTGAAATATCGATAAGAGATAATTTGAAAAAGATACAAATAATTTGCGGTTAGTGTGTTTTGTGTTTAAAGTATGGGTCATGTATTTGCATTGTAATTTTGTAAGTAAACGCATGTATTAAAATCTACGATTACATAACAAACAGTATCATGGCAATATTAACCTCGCTTGTTGAATTATCATATACCCCTTTTCGGCCTATGTCTGATCTATTCGTAAGTGTGCATATAAATAACAGGTGTTTCCGTAGGTATAAAAGCTTCCTTGCCTAACTCATGAATTCAAAAAAGAAGATGAAAAAAAATATATAACTAAATCTGTGAGCCTAACAATTATTGTAAAGGGTCGTGCCACTTCTCAGCCACAACAAAGCGCGCTAAAATACAAACAAAAATCAAATACGTATAATAAGACGTCGATCCCCGACACTCACCTTTAAATGTTTCCACATGGGCCTGGAGGCCCAAGCATTTAGTAATTCGTTCCACTTGGGCCCAATCATGCCAATCCCGCTCCCGGATGCAACGTGTTTACAAGGCTCTGCTATTTTGTTGCATGCGATTGATATTGTGCACCAACAACATTACATCATAGAGTGGTATTTTTTTAAAAGATTTATACACTGTAAGAACTTAATTCGACACTTTTACATTTTTAATATGTAAAAAATACACAAACTATATAACATATCCGCTTTGTGTATAATTGTATTTTTAATATCTACATGCCAACTAGTAAACTGGTTGGACAAAATTCTACTGAAGTTGTGTAGAAACTCTTCAAAAATATACAAAATATTGTTATACATATCATTTTTTTTTACTTATCGAGGTCGCGATTTTTCAACGGGGCTATTAAACACCAACGTATTCAAAAGCACTTTGGGAAGAAAGTTACCTTTTAAAGCCGTTAATAATAGTGTTTCAGAGCAGTAAACAGCCTTTATAGTATTTTCGGGTTTTCTCCAGTGGCTGAAGCCAGTTGTTAATAAAATGATGTCGTTTATTACTGAGGTTAAAATTACCGGAACTTTGCACTTTGAGTCTTACCGCACAAAAAAGGCCTGTCAATCAAACTATAGGATATTCTATTGTCTTCGACTAAAGCAAAAACGTCTGGCGGTTTTAGTTGTGGTTTTTATCGTGTAAACACAAAAGGATTGTTACGGATTGCAATTTCTCAAGTGGGGATTATCTATACTTATTGACTCCAGTGAATAGAATAAGTAATGGGTTAACAAAATATTTCACTACGGATTACAAAATGTACTGTTATGCACGGACAGAACATTTGAACTCCATTACTGTTTCTAATGTAAGATCTTTAAACTTAAACTTGTGGGCGTATTTTGAACTTTTCAATGTTTTTCCATGCTAGTAAATTGAATTTACTTTATATCAACTTCCCCTTAAACAAGCAATGTATGAGTTCTGAAAGAAACTGAAATAAAAGCTTTATTCATGTTTCTCTTTATGTTGTCACTCTTCGGTTTTATAAAGCTAAATGTTAGCTGTTATTTTGGAAAAAATATACGTCGTGTTTTTTAATTCGACTTTACACTTTCCTGTTCCGTATGTTAAGTATTTTGCAGCTAAACTGCCTATTTTTGCCATTATTTATATAATTTAATCGTGTTGATTTTCGAAAATAATTCTCTGGAAAAAAACTATATTTTCTAGCCTCCTTGAAACACTAAATCTAATAAAAATAGTAAATAATAAGTTATGATATATAGGATCATAAGTCATGAATTGGTATCATAATGTGGGCAATTTAATTGCCTTTCAAATAAAAAGACAAACTTTCAAGACAATTGAACAAATATTATGAGATCTATGGTTCAAAATGTGAACCGAGTCAACGGGGGAGGTGGTGGCGCACAATTGTGAAAAATTTATCTAACTTTCGACAGTCGTCATGCCTAAAGTTGAAATCCTACAACAATAATTTTCGAACACTTTTTAATGAGAAACAAACATATCTCTTAGCTCATTCATCAATGAATTTATAGTGTTTGAATCATTCTAAGACAATACCACGGAAACCATAATGAATAAGTTTGTGAAGAAGTATTTCATGATTAATAGTATCAAAAGCTTTTGGCAAATCAAGAAAAATACCAATTGTGTTTTCATTTTTTTCAACTGCTTTTTTCACTTTATCAACAAGCTGAGCTATTGCTATGTATGTGGAATGTTTCGGTCGAAAACCAAACTGTTTCTCATTAAGAATTCCGTGTCAACAAAATCGACACATCTGTGAAACACAATTCTTTCGAGAAATATTAAAAAAAACATGATAGAAGAGAAACAGGAGGAAAATTGGACAACTTTTGCTATTCTTAACTTGTCTGGAACAATGCCCGTTAATAGTGATAAATTAAATATATTTGTAAGTGGGGTGACAATTTCATTAAATACCTTTTTAATAATATAGTTTCCAATTTTATCATGTCCATCACTCTTGTTAGAACTAAATTTATAAACGATTTTGGTAATATCCATTTCAACAATAATTCATATACATACTTTTCTTTCTTTCATTCTTCCCGCATTTCCTTCTTTTTACGTTTTGAATCTTCAAATCTATTAAAATAATACTAGCGTTTAGACTTTGTAATAAACATATTTAACTTATTTTTATATGTCTTGAATTTTTTTAAATTGCTTTCAGTTGGTGTGTTGTGTATGTAATGTTTATATAACTTATTTTTCTTATTACTGCTCATGAGTATTCCTTTTGTTGACAATGGATCTTTTTCTTTTAAAAGTATATTTTCTAGTGGTATACAATCGTCATATTTTGTTGTAAACGCTTCAGTGATCTTTTCATAATCATGATTTACATCATTATTATCTAAGATTTTATTCCACTAAACATCCCCCAAGTTTGTTTTAGCTTCTTCAAATTTGTTTCACAATGGTTCCTATTGTATACAAACTTTCTATCACTGTTGTTTTTAGGAATCAAATCTACATTAGCCGATAAAGTAGTAATACAATGATCGCTAACGTCCGTAACCAATATCGTGGATTGGATGATATATTGCTTATTTGTTAATATATTATCAATACACGTGACAGTGGTAGCGGTAATTCTGATTGGTTTATGACTGTAGGCAAAATAGCATTTGAGTATATGAAATCAATGTAATCATGAGTTTGCTTATCGGTATCTACTTTCAGTAAATCAATATTGAAATCACCCATGATATAGAACTATTTCTTTTTTGAAGCAAGTTGTTTGTAAATTTGCTCAACATCTTTAATAAATTTATCAATTTGAGTGTGAGACCTATATATAGACCCTACAACAATATTATTAGGTTTACCCGGAAATTCAATGAAACATGACTCATAGCTATTATTATTATTTGCGAGACTCAAATAACTTTTTACGTTGTACTTGATTTTGTCAGATATGTATAAACATGTACAACCCTTTTCCCTTCCGAATCTATTTGTGTACTTAATATTATAAGCATTAAGATTATAAATTTCACCAGGTTTGTCTTTCAAGTAAGTTTCACTGACGCCAATAACTGTATATTCAGTATTTGCTGATTAAAGTCATTCCTTGAAAGAGTCAAAATCTCTCGAAATACTTCTAATATTTAAATTGTCTATAGTGCGATTTTTTTTTATCTGTATTCCATTTTTTATCTGTATTAAACAGTTTACGAGTCATAACATCATATCCTTTATCAGACGAACTACAATCAAAAATCAATGTGTTAAACATCATATTGTCGTATTTTTGGAAATCTAGGTTTTCAAGATCAGTATGAATATGTTCATCTAATCTAAGTAAATAATTTCTATGTCAGAAGGGGCATAAGTATTTTCTGTACACTTTTTTGCAAATCCATTCTTTGGCATTACAGATCTAAGCTGTTTCAAATTTGATTTTGCACATTTTATGTATATATCATTCACATATTTTGCAACAAATATCTTTATGGAAAGAAATAAAATCAACTCTTGAGAGAGGGCCATGACCCACATGAACGAATATAAAGCATAAATTGACGTAGAAGGGACAAACACTTTATATGATCACATCATGGTCATTTTCAGTAGTGTTTTGAATCCTCAGGTTGAAACAAGTTCAAAACGAACAACATTATTTATGTCACATAAACATAATTTTTGAATACCTTTTAATTATTACAAGTAATATACACTGCAAAAACAGCGTTTAGAGTTTAAACACTTTTCTAAACACAATTTTGCACCACGTTTCTAAACACTGTCAAATCTCTAAACATGAGATGTCAGATCTCTAAACACACATGTCAAATCTCTAAACATGATGTGTTTAATTTCTAAACACATGGTCATCTAAACACTACCTTGCACCACGTTTCTAAACACCGTTTTTACAGTGTAAAGATGTTATAACATGATATAAGAGTTCTATTTTCAACAACTGTGAGTTAAAAGTTCATAAAAATTGGGATTTGGTTAATAACGTCCAGATGATGTTTCTTTCAGATTTGATAATGCGTCATTGAGCACGCAATTGATATATTTGGTAGTTTTCATCATTATCGTTACCTACACTTATCGATTCTTTAAGAATAAAAATTAAGTAACCAAAGATTAATTTGGTAATGTGATATGATGTTGTTAAAACTTATACCAGGATTTATCTATCTATATTTTTTGCACTTTTTTGAAATAGAAAGCATTTGCATCTGTTTAAAATATTTATACAGTAGATATATGTTTAATGGGTTACAAATCAAATGTTATCAGGCTATTTGCACTTTTACTCTAACCTCATACACCCACTCATATAGCACAGAAGGCAAGGAAGATTTTGTTCTTGAATATAAAAAGAAAAAACAAAACACACACTGACTTGTTACATTACCGTAAGGCTACAACCTCATTTACACCCTTTTAACTATGTAACTTTCATTTGAGTTGGAGCCTGATTTATTCTTTGTAATCACATCAACGCAATATTGGCTTTTCCCAAAGGGTAGATTGTCTACTAAGTGTATCTAAATTTAGTTGGGTGAGAGGACGCGCTATATCTGAACTATTTAATTGAATCCTCGGGGCTGCTCAATCCATTATAAGATGTTTATGTTAAATATTATATTATAGTCAATTTTTGAGAATTCTATTTTGGACCTTTTATCTCCTTAAGGGTAAAAGACATCCATCTGCTCAGGAAAATGTGAATCCTAACAATTTTTTCAACATGAAATGATAACTGCATTTGCAAGGACTCGAACCATGGATTATGGCAGGGGTTAGTCATGCATTACGAAGCGAGGGATCTACCGTTGAGCTATCCAGACAACGTTGAGACCGTGAACTGAAATCTAAAACAAAATCATTAGAATGCCGTATTTTTTGTTTACTTAAAAATGGAATACTCAATTTGTAAGTGAATTATGCAAATGCATACGCATATTAGACAAAATGTAAATAATGTAGATACTAAAAACATGTAATTCACAGCTCAAACGGTGCGATCTCAGAGTCATACTTCACGTCCGATTTTCAGGCAAAACAACGCAGGTTTGTTACATTATCATTCAAAATAAGCACCAAATATTTAAAAAATATCATTTGTATAAAGCCTACAATCTGTCAAAATTTGAAAACAATCGAATTGAAACATCATGAAACTATGAGGTTTCGGCGAAAAAGAAGTAGTCTATTGACGTCATTTTGACCTTGATAATGGACGTGAAATCACTAGTAAAGATTCATGTATAAACTAAAGACTCTATATTTCATATGTACGCCAAAAATTGTGATATTCTGATATGTGTAAGTAGGTAAAAAACTTGTGGTAAAATGACGTTCAGCGAGCGAGACGATTTAGGGAGTATATTTATTTTCAATCTGAATGACATGATTAATTTGATATGTTACTGTACATATCATTTAGAGCATTTTCAAATTTTGGCCTGAATTCATTTAAACATAAAATCACTCATATAAGGGGTGAAATCACCCAAACATTTATCAATATATTTTTAATATATGAAATGCAAATTTTTGGTCTCAAGCATTCCATTTTTTAAAATATTATTTCAAAATTGCTCATATTTTGAAAGTTTAAAACAGTAAATCCAGATACATCAATATTATATCATAAATATATACAATATGCCAAAAACGGGGTAGGATCTGGGATTTCGCACCTGCCCCCGTTAAATTCACAAAGCGGTCAATAACTTTGATAATACTACACATTTTATATCTTAAAAAGCACAAGGATGACATGGATGTTATATTTCCTTACCTCAAAACCAAAAAACAACAACAAAAAAACAATAGTTAACAAAACTTTAAGAGCAATAAAAAAAAAAACACATTTATTTTGATTAGCTATTTTGCATAGCTTTAAAAACATGCTTTCTAGAATGTTTATGGATTTTCTATTTATTTGTATATCTGTTTTTTCATTCTACTGAAATTTTTTATAATAATTATCCTTCAAGTCCGTATGCGCACACCAATTTATGCAGGCATCCTTTCACTCAATACACGATTTCTTGTGCTTTAAAACTGTTGATAAAATACATTTTACTTTCAAAGATATCTAACCTTGAAATACAGATAACTGGATTTCTAACAAATTTGAAAAAGTCAAAAACAATCTTTTTATCCGAATTAGAGAAGCTTTTAATAATTTGTTTTTAATGTGATTTATGATTAAAGAATGGGTGTAATTGTGCTTTTTGATTTACATGTACAGATAAATTCGCTGTATATAAATAAATTGTCATTGATAGACAATAACTTCAAATACATTATGGTTTGTTTTTGTTTTTTGTCTTACATAAGTAGCAGGTGTTTCCATCACCGGCTTCCTTAACTTACATCCGCAATTTCACCTTACATTTATGGGTTTCAGAACAAAAATAGGTCGGGTTATTGAGAGATCTTAGATTCAATTCGGTAACGATATGTGTCTTAGTGTGTCTGTTTATTTGTTGGCTTTTAATTTATGCAACTTGAGCAAGATATTGTTATTATTAGCTCAAATCTGTAAATACATTTTAGAGCTATTGTTACACATATATTGAGAAAAATGAAGATTTGAAATAAAATATCGATATATGATGGAGACATACATTTTTTCACCTCATATTTATATAAACCTCATCTATATATGTTTATTCTCTTACCTGCTTTTCGCCCTTTCCCGCAAAAGCCCCAATTCAAAAACTAGAAGTACAATATAAAAAGAAATTTTCATACATACCGTAACGCATTTTTAAAACATAATATCTGTTTTTTGAAACGAAAACAAAACGGTCACTTTTCCTTCTTTTTGACATTGTCTTTGATCCCCATTTTCTCCCTTGCCTTCATTTCTGTATAATGTTTAAAGGGTGGGGAAATCGTCCACTTCGCCCTATAATCTTTGTTAAAGACGCTTCATGGCATAGACTCAAATGAGCGCCAAGGTGCGTAACGAGCGTCAAAGGCGCGAGCCAGCAAGCGCCGTGAGGCGCTTGCCCTCAACGAGTGCTGAGCGAAGTAAAGCGCGAGGCTGAGCGCAGTGATGTCTGCTGCTACTTTCAAGCTATTGTAAAGGGTGATATATATACAATATACAACGCTTTGAGGAAAGGCTAACTTCGCCCAGCCCTTAATACGCCACTGGGGGAATATGCAAGTAATACCAGAGAATACATTTCACAATTAAAAATCTTCCTTTTGTCATAGATTTAAGAAAAGAGAAAGAATGTTTATTATGGATGTAAGAAATTCCGGGCAATGATATAAATTCACGTAGATTAAAAATCTCACACCTTATAAGATCACAACCGGTGGGTGTAACTTGAAATTTTCAAAATGTCTTGCATTTAAATCTATAATTTAGATTTGCTTTATTTTTAACTTTTCCAGTGTGTTTGAGCATTGAAATGAAAGTAATGCTTATGCTTAATAAAACCACGAATCCTACTGAAAGCATTAATTGCGTGGGAATGCGTGGGAATTGATCTAATGAGATGACTGTCAAGACAATGTTATCGTAAGCACTAGTCTTGAATGTGTCATTTGCATAATTGAGTATTAAAAAGGCTCATTCCGTAGAAAATGAAACTTTTTTTTGAATTCAAGCAAAAAATCAGCTTTTCTATTCGACCATATAAACACGTTTTTCATTCATACATTTGTTACTTGGTGCTTGAGAAGTATTTCCAAATCAGAAATTGTAAAGATTTTCTATCCGTGCATGAATGAGCACGTGTTTTGTTTCAAAAATGTCACAAACGTTACCAAAAAGTTACACCAAAATGTCACGAACGTTACCAAATGTTACCACACAAAACAATGCATTAAAATAAATCCTGACGATAGAATTTCCTATCATTTTTATGAAATATTTATAAATATGTTATCCATCATCTGTGTAAAGCGCAATAAAAAAATCGGTAACACGTCAAGGAATTTGTACTTTGAAGTCATTTGGAGCAAAAAACTATTTCCGTGCGATGTCATAAACGTTACCGAACGTTACATGATTTTTACTCAGAATTTTGGCAAATAATTTAATTTTCAAACATCCTACATGTCTTGACCCCACCAGTGAGCATCATTATCAACAACAAACTCGTGGATGTAATGTTTATATCAGGTTCTGTAGCCATTTAAAAGTGAATTGTTTTAATTTTCGGTCACAAACGTTACTTTGGATACGCCCCGTGAAACATTTTGAGAAAAATGTAATTGCAATATGAGGCAATTTAAAGGAATAGACTTTACCATGTGTTACCTCTAACATTGTCATATTAAAAATCTCATTTGTTTCAATTCATTTCATAAACAGTACAGGAAAAACATAACACTGTTCGCATAGATATGCTATTTTTACAAAACCTTTTTATAAACAATAATTTTAAAATATTTCGAAAAAATGGTGCACTATGCGTTTTGTGCTTCCCGACTTTGTAATTTATCGAGCCCTCTGAACACTTGAAAGAATTTTGCGTCAACTAATTGTGTCGATCAAACCACATAATCTTCAGGGTTATGGATTCTCCCGGGGGGGGGGGGGGGGGGATTCAAATATGAAAGACACGTACCTGTTCCTACCGGGTTTCAAAATGTAGGGGCAATAGATGACAAATACGTTGAACAATATGGGTGTAGAGGGTGATAAAACTGGGTCATTAAAATGGGATAAAATGGGGTCATTCGGTGTCAGTTTCGAATAAAATAAGATAATTTTAACATTTTCGAAATCGCTGATCTTTAAAATTCTGTAAGCAGTGTGTACACAATAGACAAAAAGAGCGAAAAGGGGGTCATTCGGTGTAGGTTCTAGAAAATTCAAGGCAATAGATAAGAGACACTACAAAAAAGAGGGTTATAAAATAAACACGGGGTCATTGGGTGACAGCTCAGTGAAAAAGGGGGTCATTCGGTGGGAGCGCAGCAAAAAAGGGATATATCGACAAGAGCATGACGCTTGCTAATATATGGGAGTGCCCCGAAGGGTTATATGCGTGCCGCAGTCCTTTTGA
>JXSR01S074014.1:0-12129 GCA_000969725.1 Ophiothrix spiculata | reverse complement strand
CAAAACCACTGAACCACATTACCTGATTTTCATACACAAAATAGTCTATGACCTGTACATTATATTTCAGTTTAAATTTTGTAATTGCATTGTATTGTTTTAAAGTTATAACCCGTCAAAGCTAGTAGTTAATTCTTTCTGGGACACCCTGTACATGTGATTAACTTGCTCATTTGTTTATTTTAAATGTGTTGTTTAGATATCTGTGTTATCAGAAAGATAGAAAAGAAGCAAACATTCCAATAATTGTGAAGATTAATGTGTCTTTATTTTTATCCCAGGCTTCAATAAGCGACCTGGCAGCACTGTGAATTTGAATTTTAGTGGGAACGGGTTAATTCCAAGCTGCTTACCGGAAAACTAAGCCGGACACCCCGAGGTAAATTTGGCAAATTTTTAGTGGATTTTGACATGAATTTTGAGAAAAAAGACATTTCAGGAGATGGTACTCATAGGAAAAGCAATTGGTGGTGTATATCCTGTAACTCCTTATTAGAGAATATTGCTATAAGTATAATTCAATGCTAACCGATATCAGAGCAATGTGGTCAATAAAGAGATCCTTTTGCCCTTATGTTGCCCCTGGATATACCGTATACAATTAAGTAGAATGTCTATAGCGGGAGTTTCTTTGTTGTTGAGCAAATGTGAATGAACTTAGAGGCTTAAAATATATTCTAAGGGCATTGTGTTGCATAAAATATGTTTTGTTGAACCACAAATTATATAAAAATCGGCCGAGCTTATTTTTTTCTTCAAAATATCGATTTGACATTTATCACATATCGGTTACTCTGGCGAAATGAGCGGACGTCGCGAATGAAGATTTTGAATAAAGGCCTCTACAGTAAAAATATGGTATAAAGGTCAAATTTATTTTTTTGACATAAAAAACACATGAACTTTATCTGTAAATAGAGAATAGAGAAAGGAACTGGGCGTATTATGTATAATTTGAAAGATTATACAGAATTAACATTATGTGACCGTCCAGCTCAAAACAGCAGTAAATGCCAGCTCTTGTCATTTTCACTGTTTTAATTATTTGCAAAGATCATGCTTTAAGAATTAAAATGACACCTTAATGAACTTCACACGATTTCCTGAAGTCAAGTTATGGTCCGTCCAAGGTTGTCAGGGAGTAAAACGTATAACTGAGATAAACGCGTTGAAAGATAAGTAAGCCCTATACTTTCTGTTGATCGTCTTAAGAATATGCCAATTTATTTCACATTTCCTATTATTTTCTTGAAATGAAACTTTGCTGGTATTTTGTAGTAAGCACTAGGAATGTGAATCTGTCAAAAAATCAATTTCGACAAATATTTACCTTGACATGTATTTTCACCTGTAGCGCAAAATGAAGTTTCTGGCATTTACTGCTCATACGGGCTGGAAGGTCACATATATGCCATAAACTAAATTCTGAAATTTGCCAGAGCACTTCTCTTATTTACATACTCCCACGCAGCTGAAGTACGTATAGGCACGGATCTACACAGATATCAAAAACTGATACATTATCTCGGTTTTATTTCAGTTTTCACAAAACATTAAAGTCGACCAATCATGTTTATTATACCACGTGTATCAAAAAAAAATGTGCACGGATTAAAACTGATTTTGACCTTGATAAAAGCACTAAATCATAATTTTCTAGTAATTGTAGTAAAGCAAATTTAAAAAGCTTTCAAATGAAAAAAAAATGATGGAAATCAGATGAAAAATAAAAAAGACATGACAAATTTTGTAAGTACATATCTTTTTCTTCCATTCCAATGGGATTTACGCAGTTAAGCAAGATATTACATATCACAATTACGGGTTATGGCATTATGATAAAAGCTAAAAGTACTTACAAAATTGGTCATATCTTTTTTATTTTTCATCCGATTTCTATCATTTTTTCTGCATTTGAAAGCTTATTTCATCTGCTTTACTACAATAATAAGAAAATTATGATTTGGTGCTTTTATCAAGGTCAAAATCAGTTTTAATCCGTGCACAATTTTTTTGGATACACGTGGTACACTCTGAAGAAAATAGCAATACAAGCAGCTACATTAAAGAATGCAATAGTTAAATGTGTGCCCAACAATGTTATATAAAGATTGCTATTTGAGGATTTATTGGGTGTAAATCTGTGAGAATGAATATAATACTTTCATTTCCGGTCCAATTTAACATCAATATGATCGTCTTTCTAGTCTTACACGTACTGATAAAATTGGTAGAATATCAAATATCTACAACATTATAAAATCGATCAATATACATACAACACTTGCTGTTGAATGGGACGAAGTCAAATTTGCAATAATTGTATTCGTTTTTACGAGAACAGAGCAAAGCGTGTTCTGAAACAATGTTCTTTTCTGACATTTTGGAAAAAATCTTGGATTTCAATTCATAATCATAAACAAGTATCACTTTTCATTACACTTGCGCGCGTTTCATTAAAGTTATTTATAATAAATTATGAATCAGAAATGTATATAACATAACAGTTATGAACCTTTTTTGTTTTATGTCTAATGCATATATATTCTCTGTAAGGAATTCATTGACAAGCTATCACTTCGAAGTTTCGTATAAATTAATTGTATGACAAATAGTTGACATTTTATTATACTTTCTTATTTTATTTTGAACACATCAGATTCAGACGTCAGTCGCCTGGGATGTCTGAACCCTCCGTGAACACGAGCGTCAGGCATGTTTTCATGTATTCAGCTTTAAACACTATAGTATTCAAAGTTGACATTTTTGAACACTAATTTCAAAAGTGATCAAAAATGTTATGTTTTCTTTTATTCTTTGACAAGTTGAACACGTGTCTGGTGATTAAAAGGTGTAACAGTTTTGAACACGTGTTACGTGTTCTCTAACATTTGCAGTGCATGCAAACTTATGCTGCTTGGTGGTTACAGTTCTTACTGTTACTGTCCGATGTTATCCACGTCCCAACATCTTTTGCTTCTGTCGGTGTAATGAAATACAGGGTCCGTGTGACTGAGTGTCCCTACTACTATTTAATTGTTCGACTTACTCCGTGTACACCCGGACTCCTGGTTATGGGAGACACCAAGTCTAATTACATCGGTCTTGCCAAATACAGTGTTGGTCCAACTAACATTCGCGGTCACACACTTGTTCCAATTACTACTTACTGGGTACAGTGAAGATTTGCTTTGCTCCCTTGACATTGATATGCGATACATGTACATATTCTTAGAGCATGCCATTGTGTGTTCTAACCAGAGTCATTGTCCATACACTAAAATTTAAAAGTATGGAACATTCAATGTTTGCGAAAGATCTGTCAAATCACCTCGCCACGCGTTCTAAAACAATTTGCCATCGACATGGATGGTATAATCAAGATATTGGTCATTATAAGCTAAGCTTGAACGTAAGTGATGTGACAGAAATTGACGAAAATCAGGTTATATACGTGACAAAGTTGACAAGCACACAGTGCAAAGGCTAAGGTCGACTTAAACCCGTCTAAGATCAATTAATCTATTTCAAAGAACAGCTAAGTAGTTGAAACACCACAGACATCTACAGAATTTTGACTTCACTTTAAACACGATTAACAGAGACAAGATTCTCCCAGTCTCGGACTCATCTGCTGTCTTTAACAATAACTTCTGTCAGTTCTTATCAAGGTCAAAAACATAGACGTCTGTATCGATGATTTAAATGTTGCTTTATCTGCAAGACCTAATTGCAAATCCCTGCCATTTACAGATTTTAAACCTATCACATGTGATTGTGTTATGAACGTTTATAAATCATCAACAAAGTCGTGCATACTTGACCCAATTCTAACTTGGTTATTGAAACGCCATTTTCAGATTATCATATAACCACTCTAACGGACTTTATAAATGTCTCCCTCAGCCATTGTATTTTCAAGGCTAGTCTTTGATGTTGCTATTACGGCTATACTACAATACAAGGTGAGTTTTGCTATATACAGGTGTTTTAAGATCAAAGAAAATAAATTTTATGATATTGTGCCCCTTCAAAGATTTTGCAAACAATAAATTATGTGATGAGTTATCACTTTCCATTATGAATTTCTCGTATGACGAAATATACGATGGCTCACCACGAAAGGGGGGGGGGACTTTGCAGATGATATCAATTTTGATTTTATCATTTCATCTGTAGCAGTATTTTTTAAGCTTTAAAATGACACCTTACTCGTTGAAATTGATCAAGGCGATCAAATTTTACAACAGAAAATCTGCTGGAAATTCTTATTATTTTCTTTATTTTTTGCTGCCTATTTTCAGCTGTTTCTTGAAAAGTGTTCTGTCGCGAAGTCCCCCTTTTCGGAGTGAGTCTTCACATATGTCCTTCATATTACAAAATCATCGAATCATATCGACGTGATTGAAATGAAACTCTAGTCAAGTTAAGTTCTTCAGGTAATGTTTGCATACGAATAAAATGAGGCATCTATCAAGTCAAATTCTTTACAACAATCGTGTTTATGAAGAGGGAACTAAACATTGTAGCATGTAAACAATGCTGTATCACTTGTAAAATTAAATTGCTTTTGCAAAATATTCAAACTGATCGCTGAAGAATAACAAGACAAAAGTTCATTATGGTAAGAAATTTTCTACTTTTGACAACAATTGTCCTACGGAAAAGTTTTTTATTTTTGTAATTGAGAACTTACAATGTTCTGTTATATGTACTTTGTATGTAAAAACGATTGGAACCTTATACCAAGTATCTAATGTATGCTATATGAAACCTATATATGAAACCTTCTTTTGAGGAAAAGTACAGTGATATGAAAATAACATCCGGTAACCCAATCTTACCCGTTGGAAAAAAAACACTGAAAAGTAAAATATTCATTTGCTTGTCATAAAATGAATAAATGGCTTTGTTGAAGTGAAGTAAATCTTGTATTATAACATATACTTGAGAAAAATAAAGTTTGCATTATGAAGTTCTCATCTCTTGTTTTATGTCTCAATTGTCCATGTTACATCTACCAATATTTACGAACAAGATCCATCATGAGTTGTTGTATATATTTAATTTCGTGATTTAAACAGTCACATACATACAACACAAAAGCGAACTGTCAGTCAAAGTCTTGGGTTTACCACAGACTTTACTAAAAGCAACAATCCGTAACGATGTGAATTTGTTAAATCACATAGGGTATTTTACAGATTTCACAGTCTCGAGTAGTAATATTGACTCTAGTGAAAACAATAACTAATGGTTTTACGAATCGGTTACTAAAACCAATTTATTTTATTTTTATTTGTTTTCCAACTTCTAGAGCGCCTGGTTCTCTCTCTCTCCTGATTAAAGATGGACATATATTGCATGGAATAATAAAATGAAAGGAAACCTTGACTTATTTACTTAATAGAGAGTCTCATTAAAATTCCTAACCTTTTCACTGGTTATCTTTATACTTGCTGTGAATTGGATCGTTATATTTCAATGCAATGTATCATGAAATATATTGCACATAATAATTCATTCTCGACTTTGTATCTAATATTTTGTAAGAATAAAGACATATTGCATCGTGTATCATCTCTATTGCCTAGTCTTCAAGTCGCCGCACCGATAATAAGATGTACAAAATTGTGCATAATGACTTAAACGTTCTGGCTCCTTAATATATTGTTAATGAATACTGTTGTACTTATTGTAACGAGTCAAAATGTACTTGAATATCATAGCTATGAATTGTGACATACGTATATCAAATTATAAATGATAAGCATTCAAGTAATAACATGATGTTTTTAAGTGGCTGGTAATTAAACTTCTAGACACATGGTCTAGAGTAAAACTTTTTCACAACATACACAAACCAGACGAAACAAAACAGTTATTACTTAGAAATAAGTTAGGATAAGTACTACATCAATGAAATCAAAGTATATTTAAATCTATCCAATTGGTAAAGTTCTCAACTCTTTTTACAAAAGTTACAGACTTGTTGATGATGAGCTTCTGATATGCGAGGGTTGTCGTTTAGGCCTCCCTTGCGAAACAAATTTTGTCAAGCATGTAAGCTGATATAACAAAGTCTATTGTTCTTTTAAACATCATATACAACATTTACCACCAATGCACTTAACCCCGATAGGATCATGCAGTAACTTTGAAAATAAATTCAAAAAATGTATGTTTTAACGCCACGTAAACTGTGTAAATTGAATGAATATACAACCTACTATAGTAGTTTATTTTCATTCTGCAAGGTTAAATACTAACGCTAAAGAAAATTGAACACTCAACTACACAACGGAGGGGTGGATGGGTAGGGATAGGGTAGAGTTCTATGGTCCCCAATATTTTCGGTTCAAATATTTGTAATTGCCTGAACAATATTGGCGTATAGGCTGTGTGGTGTTCAATCAATATAATTTATGTTACCATTTTTGGAGTGAAAAAAATTGGAATATAAACACACCTGCTCTTTAAAAATTTCAATATTTTCAAAAGTATGAACAATATGTGTCACAGTTACTGATGTCTTAAAGTGTCCTTGAAAAGCGTCTACCGCATTTCTTCTCAAATATCCGTGGAAATTGAATACAACAGGGAAAAATAGTTATAACTTTACTGCAAATATTCACCCTTATCTGTATTTTAACAGTTGGACAATAGATTAAAAGTAAAATTGCGTATTAAATTACAGTGTCCTGCTGTCAAAACCCGATAATTCGCATTTTGTAATGTGCTCATTCCACAGAAAATGAAACTTTTTTTGACTTTAAAAAATCAACTTTTTATTTGACCACATAAGCAGGTATTTCGCTCATATGTTTGTTACTTAGTACGTGAGAAGTATTTTCCACACATAAATTGTGAAGTTTTTCTATCCGTACATGAATGGGCACATGTTTTAATTCAAAAATTTCGTTATCAAAGGTTACATAACTAACATTACATTAAAAAATCCTGATTATAGAATTGTCTACTACTTTCATGAAATATGTTTAAATATGTTACCCATCATCTGTATAAAGCGCAATACAAAATTCGCTAAAACATCATAGAATTTTCATTTTGAAGTCATTTAGAGCAAAATGTGTATCGTCACGAACGTTACATGAACTTTTTTAGGCTTTTGGCAATTAATTTTATCTTTAAACACCTACATACATATCCCTGACCCTACCAGTGAACTGAATTATCAACAATAAACTCATGGATAGAATGTTTATGCTAGGGTCTGTAGTCAATTAAAAGTGATTTTTCCCATTTTGTGGCCACAAACGTTACTTTGGAATCACCTAATGTCTATCTGTCGACGATCATTTCAACTCTGGTTCAGGTATTTGAATGGTGTGTAGTGTTTAGATTCAAGAGCATTTATCAAATCTGACAGTGTGATAAATATATGTTTGTGGGCACACATAATTGCAACGCTATGGGCAAACCTTTACCAGACAAAATCAATCAATCATGCTATTTCTATATATTAGAAATGTCGTAAGTATTAACTAATGTGTCAAACTCATATTTCTTATTGTCAAATTCAATGTCTCAATTTGATTTCAGTTTTAGAATTGATTGAGGATGTATGGGCCTTTTTAAGGATACATTTCTTAGAGAAAATCATGGTGGGGTATTTCAGTTGCAAGATTTTACCACCCATATATGTCACACTTTAAAAGCTTTTGGCACACATGAAAAGAGGCGTCTATAAAGTATATATAATCATTGACTCTTGATTTCTCCTACAGTATCCTTTTAAAATGTCTATAAGAATATTAAAAAAAATTGTTATTTTTTTTATTTTTTGGTCAAAACGATCCAAATTCTTTTGCAGTTTGAATCATTCGATCTTATTCAAATGTTCACAAGCCTACAGTCAAGATGCGTATTATTGATATTTTTGTAAATGACTGTCAACTGGCAAAATGGCCAGATGTTATAGTTCCGATACACATCGAAAAGATCGGACATCCACAGTTTGGCACGTTGTGCATTACCTGTCTTGGCATAATGAATAAAGATAAGATTACTCGCATCGGAAGTCAACTTTCGTATCTTTCATTCTGTATCTCATTATTGTTATTTCTCTTGAGTTGGATTACAAGATGAAAAGTTCCTTATTATGTATGTGATAGTCATTTTCTCAGATTATTGTAAATAAACATTGATATATCCTGAGTCTCTCTTGGCATTTGAACGACGACAAGGCAAAATATACGAATCCATTGATTTTCTGAATTTAAATCGCTTTCGCCATTTTGTTATTTCATAGTTCCAAGTTTCAAGTTCCAAAACTCTTTGACAATACAGGGTGTCCCAATAAAAATGCATCACTTTTGTTTTTGATCATATCTCAGGAACCGATAAATAAAAATGAAAACTGTTTTTCATAATACCAATTAGTATAGTTTAGTCTTTCATCAAGCAAACTTTGAGCAAAATTCATTGAGCCATTCTCGAGCAAACTAGAATTTTGAAAGAAGACTCAATTTTACTCCATTCCAATAGGGGTTTACCACAGTATGTCATATTTATCAGTTAACAATGCACATATTTGGTTACTATTGATCAATTTGCTTTAAACTTGCAAAGCAGGCACTAAAAGATCACAAAATATGGCATAGACACTAAAACATGATTTTGATATCTTTTTTAGCACTGAAAGTGGCACCGTAATTAAATGTGTAGGTTTATCTGTTTTGCAGCGTTAAATAAAAAGAAGAAGAAAAAAACAGTTCATGGTTTTTCAAGAAAACGTAACCAAGGCAGAGAGTTTTGAGCTTCTTTTTTTTATAAAAAAAGAAAATCTGTATGACTGTCTCAACCTCTACAAGTGTTACAAATATAACATTGGCAACCTAATTATTCAAATCAAACTAACAAAGCAGTAATTCACTTCCTTGTGAAAAGTGGAATGTCTGTTAGTCCATGATAGCTCACGTTGTATAATTTTGGTTCAGTTTTAAGTAAATTTCAAGCAACTCTGCCATTCACATGCCCACAATCAGTTTCCAGGTACCTTTGTTCTTATCATCATATTCCTGGTCCAATGCCACGATTTAAATCCCGGACGACTATTAAAGGGAGTCGGATGTGGTCAGGCAAGCTATCAAGTTTTAATCATGTTTAATTTATTAAAATCCTAAAATTTACTGTTGTTGTTGCTAATGTTGTCGTTGTTGTTGTTGTTGTTTTGTAGTTGCTTTCCTGAAAAGGTGTTTATCCATGAATAATATGAGTTTTCCATTTAGAGTAGACCTACTACTGTGGTAACATGGTCATGTCAGATCGATGATAGTTGCAAATATGAGTTACTGTGGTAAACCCCATTGGAACGGGGTAAAACTGGGTCTTCTTACAAAATTATAGTTTTCTCAAGAACGGCTCGTTGGATTTTGCTCAAAATTTGCCTGATGAAAGACTAAACTATATTAATTGGTATTATGAAAAAAGTATACATTTTTATTCATCGGTTCTTGAGATATGATCAAAAACAAAAGTGATGCATTTTTATTGGGACACCCTGTATGTTGGTTATAAAGTATGGTGCACGTGTCCGAAAATTTTTGCTCAAATTCCAGACACTTTTTTGTGTCAATAAATGTGTTTCGATGATTATTTTGCTATACGTGATCATTCATGGATGTTGGGTGGGGGTGTGTGTGCGTAGGTACAAGGCATTGACAAAATGATTAGACAGAGTGGTAGGTATTGTCTTTTATTGCTGTATATGTTTCAGTGTATTGTATCCAGGTATAATACTCGATTGTACAATCAACTGGGAACAGACGTTCCGTGTGTTTTAATAAGCAATCAGGCAATGAAATAAGGAAACCTGTATTTTCGTTAAGTGTATTGGCCTTTCGGATTGTATAGAAGGCAAGATTGAGATATATGTGACCCGTCATATCGAAAGGTACCTTAAGGGCCAAAACATACTCGGCCTCCAAACAAAATTTTTCCTACCAAACATTTGGTCGTGACGTCACCAAATATTTGCCATCGAACTTAAAGTATGAACGGGTAGCATACATTTGGTCCAATGTATATGGCAATTCAATATTAAACATGTGCAATCCAGCGCTAAATTTTATTTGGTCTCAACTCGGCGTTGAAGTTATTTTGTTTGGAGTCAGTCGTCATTTTGACGTCACGATCAAATGTTTGGTAGCGAAAATTTTATTTGGAGGCCGACTATTTTTTGGCCCTATGGGTCCCAAAATCAAAATTGATTTGTTGGTCTCATCTGATATTTTAAGCTTTAAAATGACACCTTACTTTTGATTATTGGATGTTCTGTTGCAAAGTTACATCCAAATATTGGTAAAAAGCATCGGGCTGATTCGAAAAAAAAACTATAGTTCCTAGAAAATCGAAATTAAATTTTTGTACGAAGTAAAACTTTAATAGGGATTGACTTTTCATCTCGGTTTTGAACCCATTTTTCCTTATGTTTTGGATGTTGGAGCTTGATTAATATGATAGAGTACACTTCAAAAGTAACGTTTCTGATGAAATTGGAAATTCGACCTTGGATGTGATTTTTGACTATGCTCAGCTTCAATGGCCCGTATCTCGTAATGCCGACCTTAATCTACCTTTCGATATAACGGATCACATTATTAGGACCAGTGAGTGTAAGAATTGGAAAAAATAGGACATTGGTGTAGAGGTGTCAAAAAGGGGGTCGTTATAAACGAATCATTGGAGTGCCCCTCCCGGAGTAAATATTTGCCCCGTCATATCTAAAGGTACCTTAATACCGGCATAGTATATTACGAGATACGGGCCACTGAAGCTGAGCATAGTCAAAAATCGCGTCCAAGGTCGAATTTCTAATTTTATCGCAAACGTTACCTTTGGAGAGTATATAATCACATTAACCAGGTTCCAAAATCCAAAGCATTGGAAAAAGGTATAAATATTCAAGGTAAAAATCCCCTCTCCATCAAAGATTTTATAGAAAATGATCGTGGATTAAAGGTTCTAATAATCAATTAATTTAATTAATCAATAATTAATTCATTGATTTTTTTTTTCAAACAAAGTTAATGAATTTACTGGTATGACTTACTCAACATGTGTGCAAAATTTGGTGATGATAAGACTTTGGTAACTACCCGTTGCTGTGGAGATTCAATGAAGCACTATTTATGTGCAGAACAAAATAGGTAAATTTGAGTACACAAACTTTAAACACGATTTTCTCAGAACTACCTTTTTCCGACTCAGCCATAGGCCTTTCAGAGATTTGACTTTAACTTTGCAACCGAACATCCTAAAAACAAAAGGAATGTGTCATTTTAAAGCTTGAAGTCTCAACTTTAAGATTAGACCAAAAAATTGATTTTGATATGAATTGGCTGGTTTGGTTAAAGTTTGCACAATATTGGTTTATTTTGTATACAATCGTGGGTAAATGGTGCACGTTTTACCCAACATTGTGTCAAGTTTTACCCAACCTGCCAACAATGTTCCCGTTTTAACCCAACTTTTTTTAGAGTGTACCGGTTTCTTTTTAAAGGAATTCTTATTCTATTTAAAGATTGCCCCCATGCCCCCACGGTTGCACTATGATAACATTACTATATTCCTTCTGTGGTTTCCTTATCAAACTTATGATATTCAGCTATTTGTGTTACCACTCATTGTTACTATTCAATTATCACTGGTCTACAGCCAAAAAGTATCTTAAGCGAAAGTAGTCAATCGTGACTAATTTTGGGACACTGAAACCAAATATGATGCTTAAAAATGTTAGTTAGCTCTTGTTTTAAAGATACACATCCCCAGTGGTATACTGTGTACCGCAATGGGAGCTAATAGGCAATATAGGGAGTAGCACAATGTTGAGTACAGAAACCTTACTTTTTAATGTTATTTTATCTGCTCATGTCAATTGAAAGTATTGTTAATGAAGTAGGATAATAAACTGATTACAGAACTTGTTATAAGCCACTACTATTTTGAGTCTGAAGAAGATGATAGGTGATTTGGTATCCTGTCATGATGTTGTTATAAATGTTGACTGGAAAATCTGAAACAGTTGATGTTGATGGTTTAAATGAAACCAGTAGGTCCTAATGAGTGGAGGTGTTTTATTGATGCTATTGATTGATCAATATTGAG
>JXSR01S074013.1:1095-11301 GCA_000969725.1 Ophiothrix spiculata | reverse complement strand
CCCCCCTTGACCACTTAAGTGTTAAGAGTAACGTTTACGGGCGACTGAAATATGAGGCCCAAAAGGTACACCCCAAAATTAAAATTTACGTAGCTTTTGAAAACTGAAAAGGGTCAAAAGGGTCTCCAAAGCGCACATACGACTCACAATAACAAAATATACGCGGTCTTTGAATACACGCTAGCGGCCCTGGACAAAATCGAGTACAAAAATAGTACAACATTCCTAAGGTGCACATTTGGAACATCATTTAAGTACAATTTGAGTACTGATTTATAGTACACAAATTTGTACTATATTTGTACTAAAACTGTACTATAATTGTGTTCCAAATGTGCACCTTAGGAATGCTGTACTATTTTTGTACTCGATTTTGTCCAGGGGGAACATCGCGGTAGAATTTTTTTCAATGAGGGAGATATCGGGAGATTATTTAAAAAAAGCGGGAGATAAGGGCGTTTTTGGCTACCCGAACGGGAGATCAGGAGGGCTGCCTAAAATCGGGAGACTCCCGCCTAAATCGGGAGATTTGTCAGATGCACCTTGGTAAACCTTGTAGTGTATTCAGGTTTTGTAACATGCTGCAATCTGTCATTCTTCCTCAAATAGCGGCACAAGTGCCACATATGTGGCATTTTGTAGGAAGCTTGTGGCACTTTCACTGCCTGTTAAAACAAAGGATATAATTAGAAAAATATGCTTCTGTGGCACATTTTGGCACTTCAAACCAGGCTTGCCTATAAAGTGTTGGTGGCACTTGATCAAAATAAAAGAAGTAGAATTATTCTACTTAAACTTGGGATTTGAACAGACGCAATGTATTAACCACTTGGGAAATTTCAAAAAGAACCATGACAATTACTCTGAGAGTTACGGGGAACAACGTAAGATGAGCATGGAGGACGTACGTGCCACAATAAGATGAAGCTGAGCCAGGGGGCGTCGGAACCGTGTAGGCCATGTTGGCGTTGGCCGCACCACTATTCAGCCAGCAAAAGACAAAATAAATGGATTTAATTGATTTTGATGAGATTTTTCATAGTCCTGGCATAAATAATCACAACATAGCAAATTATGTACGAATTCGTTTTTAGTAGATGTTGTCTTCAAGGTCTTAGTTATTTCCTTATCTTTGATAACTATCGGGCCACTGTGACAGGCCGGACCACTTTTATCAGTAGCCGCACCACTTTTTATTTTCCTTCCAACGCTCCTGAGCTGAGCTGAGCTAAGAGAGGAACCCCAGGGGAGGGGGGCACTCAAGTATAATGCTGCAGGCATAGCGTGACCAAGAAAAAGGTGAATTAGGGTTGGTTTTGAGGACAAAAGGGTGTATCAGGTGACACCTTTTAGGGTATCAAAAACAGACATTTTAGCTCATTTTCAAAAAATAGGGTACTTTTTCAAACCCTAGTGTTAAAACGGTAACGGTAAACTTCCGATTTAGGGTGTAAATGGGTGAAAAGGGTATATTTTGGCTTCAGAAACAATCACCCTTTAGGGGGTGTTTTGAAAAAATGTGGTCACGCTATCATAATGCCTGTCTACTTCGTAAAATAAATGAGGGGCTTCTAACATACCTGTCAACATTTTCAAATTCTGATGCGGGAAATTTCTGTAATCATAGTAAATTTATGAGTAACGTTTACGGGCAACCCTAATATGAGGCCCAAAAAGGTACACCCAAAACAAATTACGTAGCTTTTGGAAACTGAAAGGGGACAAAAATGGTCTCCAAAGCGCACATACAACTCACAAAAACGATCTCATTTTCAATCTATTAAAAAAAATGTACCTTGTACACAGTCTGTAATATACGCTACCGGAACGTCGCGGTAGAATTTTTGTTGTCAATGCGGGAGATATCGGGAGATTTTTTTTTAAAAGCGGGAGATATGGCTACCTGATCGGGAGATCGGGAGACTGCCGCCTAAATCGGGAGATTTTACTTACTTACTCCAGCGTCTTCCGTCGGTCCTTAATGATAGCTTTCCACTGTTGTGTGTCTGTCATGCAGTTTTGTATTTCAACTGGTTGAAGCTGGGTGTCTTTGCTCAGAACGTCTACATAAGTGATCATTGGACGTCCAACCTTTCTCTTTCCCTGTGTGGGTCGCCATAGAATCAGGTCTGCTACTGGTTGGGAGCTAGCCCTTTTGCAGTGGCCAGCGAATCGAAGTCTTCTCTTCTGTATTGTATTTGATACTTTGGGTAGTTGTCCATATAGTTCAGCATTTGATGTGTGGCTTTTCCAGCTGATATTAAGTGCTGCTCTCAGAAGCCTTGTGTAACATCCATCAACAGCTTTCCTTAGTTTAGGTATCATAGTCCAAGTTTCAGCACCGTAGAGTAATACGCTCTCGACTGTTGCCTGGAAAAGTTTTAGTTTGATGTCTGTCGATAGCCGTGAATGCCAGATCTTGTTCAGCTTGTTGCACGCTTTCCAAGCCATAGCTTTCCTGATTTTGAAATCTTGTTCACTGCTTCTGACCCATGATCCAAGGTATTGGAAGTCGTCCACTATTTCTAGCTGACTGTCATCCACTGTTTTTAGTTTCACGTTAGAATCATGGTTGAATACCATACACTTGGTCTTGAACGAGTTCATGTGCAAGCCAACTTTCATAGCTGCATGCTCTACTTGCTCCAGAAGTTCTTGGGCTTGTAGCGCAGTGTCAGAAATCAGAGCTATGTCATCAGCAAAGTCTAGATCAGTGATGGTTTTAGGGCCAACTCTGCGGCTTCTTCTTGGCTCGATTGTAAACCCAAGGAGCTCTTCCCTCCGCTGATTGCTGTTCTTAGGCAGTAATCCAAGACTGTGATAAATAAGTACGGGGCAAGTGTGTCCCCTTGGAGAACTCCAGCCGATATATTGAAAAGGTCAGAGTTTCCTTCTGGGGTGACGACCTTTGCTTTTGTATCTGCATAGGTGTCTTCAATGGCATTTGTGATAATATCTGGAAGTCCATAAGCTTTTAGGATTTTGATCATTTTCCCTCGATGGATGTTGTCAAAGGCTTTTACAGGCATGTCTTAATCTTATTTTGTTCTGCATGACTTTGAAGTCATCAATAAAATGCAAGGAAGATTGATAAGAACACATTTTTGGGGTAAATATTGATCTAGATTGTTATTCATTCGTTTTACGGAGTCAACTATATCTAGTTGCGCTCGTTTAGCAGTCTTGGCATACCATATTTCGGGAATTATTTTGATAATTCATGATTTACCATGTTCTTTTCAACAGAGACATACGGAATCAACAAGACAAACTACGAATTCGTGTACTGCATTCCTGAAAGTTCAGTGATCTGGGTGAATGATGGGTCAGTGCTCTTCATGAACACACCTCACGTGTTATTAACTACACCCTCAAGAGAACCAGTCAACACCACTCTCATCATTCATGGAACTGATTTTGAAGTTAATAGCACACTAATTCATGATTCCATTGTCACAATAAAGCTACCTAAATCTGTTTATATGACGGGCACTGGAGTAAAAGGTAACAGAACGGTAGTTGTAAGAGCAGATGCTCGGATTTCCGTGCACGTGATAGTCAACGATGGAGATCAAGGAGATGGGTTTTTAGTGCTGCCGACGCATCAACTTGGTACCAACCACTATGTGTTCACCTATATACCCGTGCAAGACAATACATATTATTCGCTTGTACATGTGTGTGTTTCTGCCAATGCTAGAAGTACAACAATTGACATCAAAACCAATAAAGGTGAAACCCATAATATAACGCTGCAACCTTTTCAGAGTTATCAACTAACTTCCACGACGGATTTAACAGGATCGCAAATTACCAGTGATTACCCGATTACAGTCATAGCTAACGTTGGATGTTCTCATATTGATGATGGAGGATGTGATGCACTAGTTGAACAAATGCCTCCTGTACACACGTGGGGTACCAATGCAATACTGGCGCCTTTTGTTGGAAATGATAATGGTTACAGATACAGAGTGATAGGATCAAATGTAACCACTGAAATTATGATATCAAACAACGGGACTCAGACCTTGTCAGAAGGACAATGGTATGATGGGAATGTTGTAATTAGTGACATTGTGACAATCAGTGCCGACAATCCAATACTTGTGATGCAGTATATGAAGGGCCAATTAGTGCCGCTGTATGGAGATGCGGCCATGATTCTCGCTCCAACTTCTAATATGTACGTACAAGGCAGTGTCACATTTCCCGTCTTCGATGCTGCACCAGCTTCTGTGACGTACGACTATTTCATTAATGTAATAATAGATTGTTATCGTGTTTCTGGACTCAAGTTGGATAACAAGTCAATATCTACTTGGGAAAACGTGCAATCATCTGATGGTGAAATCTGCTCTATTCGTGGGCCTGTTACATCTGGTGAAGCCCATACGGTTGGCCACGGGGATAATAATATCAAGTTCATGGTTGTTGTATATGGCTTAGCTGTCGATTATCCATCATCATATGCTTACCTGGCTGGTATAGAAATCGATGGTAAATATTAAATTCGAAGATTTGGGATACACCAACATTGTTTTTCATAAAAATGCCTTTAAGTTTATTCACAATATACTAAACAGAAATATTTGAAGTAATCATGAAAATGGTTATACTCCGAAGGGATGTAGTCCCTTGAAGAAGAAGAAGAAGAAGAAGAAGAAGAAGAAGAAGGAGTAGGAGTAGGAGTAGGAGGAGGAGGAGTAGGAGGAGGAGGAGGAGAAGGAGAAGGAGAAGGAGAAGGAGAAGAAGAAGAAGAAGAAATACACTAGACTCCTTCATGGGGTATGCATGTCATGCAAGTACAGTGTAGATTGATTGATTGAATACTAAAAACCTAAAAACAACCAAACAGAAACGAATACCCCACACACCCGGACAAAAAGTGACCATGCCCAAGTTGAGTAAAAAGTCAAAAAAATAAATAAATTATATACTCTAATGATATTCTATTCAGATGACATGATGACGACGGCTGATATAACGACCATGCAGATGTCAACACGGCAGACGACAGACTTGATGGAGGAAGAGCCTTCAAAAGGTAACCCAAAATGAAATAATCGTCAACAAAATAGCAAACAGATTACAAGTTTGAAATAGGTCAACTCTTGTGTAGTGTATCCCAGTTTCTTGATGACAGATAGACTCCTTCATGGGGTATGCATGTCAAGCAGGTAAGGCGAAATCATACAAAATTTTCGCTACCAAACATTTGGTCGTGACGTCACCAAATATTTGCCATCGAACTTAAAGTATGAACGGGTAGCAAACATTTGGTCCAATGTACATGTATATATGGCAATTCAATAGCATGTGCAATCTAGCGCGAAATTTTATTTGGTCTCAACTCGGTGTTGAAGTTATTTTGTTTGGAGTCACTCGTCATTTTGACGTCACGACCAAATGTTTGGTAGCGAAAATTTTATTTGGAGGCCGAGTATGATTTCTCCCGTACTTTGTATATCGATTGATTGATTGATTAATCTATCAATCTAGGTCCTCTAAATATGTGATGACTCACTCCGAAAAGGGGGACTTTGCGACAGAAAGCTTTTCAAGATACATGTGTAAATAGGCAGCAAATATAAAGAAAATAATAAGAATTTCCAGCAGATTTTCTGTTGCAAAATTTGATCGCCTTGATCAATTTCAACAATTGAAACGGTAACCCGCGGGCCGCTATTTGAGAAGGCCTGAATTATGGTGTCATTTTAAAGCTGAGAAAATGCTGCAACAGATGAAATGAAAAAAAAAAATCAAAATTGATATCATCTTCAAAGTCCCCCCGTTCGGGGTGAGCCATCACATTATACTCTTTCCGCGGCAATGCGCGAAAGCAAAATTGCATCCATTCAAAAACGTACTCATTTCGCGTAACACGTGGTTCGCCACTGCCACCATGCTCCAAGGGATTCTCACACTTGTAAAACTATCTCACTCCTGACTCATTAAAGCTTTAAACTGCTCTTTTTATGTCTATGGTCTTACAGAGAAATTGTTATTTGATGCGATACAGAGGAGGGTGGATATGATATATATTTTTTTTAAATCCCAAAGCTCGCCAAAACTCGTCTCAAAAACCCAGTGCATGATAAAACGTTTAGGCCTAGACACCATACGATATTTAAAAAATTGTGTGAACAACTAGCACTCCTATACATAACGGTTTTCATTTATATTAATTTCTTGAAAACTAACGGATTTGAGGTTTAAACATTATTTTACAATATAAAACATCTTTTCAAAACACGACTTTCCAAAAATTTCCGAAGCACATTTTACCATTTCCGACAATTGTCGGCAGAGAAAGTGCCTCCTTAACCATGTTAAAGGGACTAGCATAGATCCTGTCCGCTGATTTTCTGACTATATATTTTTTTCACATGTAGGCCTATCGATAGTACTTGATTATACTAACATACCGTATCCTACCAGTAGTTTCCGCTGAATTTGTGTAACAGAGAAAAAAAATGAATGATTATTTTCCAGCTGTATTTTTTTGTCGCCGGCGACAAAAAATGGTTGAAAAAGTGTTTCTAGTTTCAAATCTTAAAAAAGATCTTGTTTTTACACCTGTGGTGGGTAAACAAAATTATTTTTGATAAAATTGTTTCTCTTTTAATATGTATTAACTTGTCTCCAAGAGCTTCATTTGATCTTTTATCTGGTAAATCCATCTGAGGTACAAATTTAGGATTTAGAAAACACTGGATAGTCACACCACCATCACATATAGATATTATTGCAAATCAATTCGCTGTCAATTTGAGCCATTTCTGTGTACAGTTCTGTATTTTTTTGATTTTACTGCACTTTTCAGCTTTATTTGAAGCATTTCCATAAGTTTTTAATTCTAAGTGGAATCCAGTGGCGTGCCCAGGATTTTTTGAGTGGAGGGGCACAACCATCAGTTTCCCCCGAATGACCAGTAGCGGCAGAAGGCTAAAATGTCATATTTTTAGATTTTTTTTATAATGCGCGCGTAGCGCGCGAACAATTTTGTTAATTCAGCTTAATTTGTTTACAAATCTTGCAATTTACGCAAAACTTGGCAAATTTTGACTGAATATTGATATAATACTTAAAATTTCGAGCGAAGCGCGGAAAAAGTTTTGCTTTTTCACATTTAAATTATCAAAAACAAAGGGAAATTTAAGGTATTTTATTCTCTTTCCTTATGATTTTTTTCTCTCCTCCCCTTTCTTTTCTATCTTTTTTGTGTCAAGATCCCCGAATGGGCCTTTTCCCCCGACTGACTAACCAAACTGGGGGGGGGGGGGGGGGGGGGCACGCCACTGGTGGAATCTAGCCTAGTCCCTTTAACTATAATGATGCAGAAGAATTATTAAAGCTAAATTGAAATGTGGGAAAAATGTCATCAGTGGATTTGAACGACATGTGACAACGTATAGCTTTAAATCACTTCAAAAGACTCAAAGCCGAGTTGAAATGAAATTACATACATCATTCTTTTCCGTTTACAGATCTTTTTTTATTTGACCTTCATCTCATGTATATCTGGGGAAAATATTTACGTTTGGTATTTAAACAACAAGTACATAAAGTACCAAACGCTCGTTTGGAATTTTGTTATACGGCAAATGAAATAATCCTGATATTTACAAATTTGACATTGATAAATGAGGTTTTTTTTATGGTTGTTTGAGGATTGAAATTAATTATAACTTTTAAGCCTCCATTTCAACAGAGCGAATCCATGAAAAAATTGCCGTCACGACCAAATGTTTTGGTATAGCGAAAATTTTGTTTGGATGCCGACTATGTCTGGCCTCACACATTTTAACATCTTCTAAATGGTCCGAACTTTATACACTTTAACACAGACTCATTAGCGTTGCTTCAATAATTTTATGTCATTTGTTACAATTGATGACATTTCGCGTGACAGTAAAATAAAGCACATTACACCCCAATACAGCAAAAGTGGGTTGCGGATTCTATAGAAAAGAGAAATATATCAGCAACGTTTACATACTAGTATTTGTTTATATTTCTTGGCACAAAATGTCATTTCGTGTGAATGATCAGAAACTATTCATTTTAAATGGCAACATTCCGTAAACGCATGCTATATATAGGCCCTATACATGTGAATTGAAGGAATGACAGAGATTCTTCCACTTGTTTTAAAACTAATATCACGGATTTAGTGCCTTGAAAACCAACGGATTTGAGGTTCAAATGATTCTTTCAACTAGTTTTAAAACTAATATCAAGGATTTAATGCCTTGAAAACCAACGGATTTGGTTCAAATGATTTTTCCAACTAGTTTTAAAACTAGTATCACGGATTTAGTGCCTTGAAAACCAACGGATTTGAGGTTCAAATGATTCTTCCAACTTGTTTCAAAACTAATATCACGGATTTAGTGCCTTGAAAACCAACGGATTTGAGGTTGACAAAAATATTTACAATGAAATATATATGAAAGGTACTTTTAAAGCAAATTCATTTACATTGGTTTCAATGCGATTTTAAAACAAACATAATACCATATGCACCCTCCTCTGGTTTATTGTAACTAAAATGTACAGAAGTGCTCCAAAAATATACAATGTTTGATCTAACATGTGAAAATCACTTTAAATGGGTTGTTTTATTTATTGTTTATTGCTTGAACAGTTTACCCTAATCTGCTGTAATACATTGTTGCCCATAAAGTCGGAATATCACTAGAATCACAATCATAACAGAAAATAAAAGTACCAAGGTACTTTTGGATTACAAGTGGTAAAAATATTTTATTCCAACTTTTTGGGCAACAGTGTACAAGTATAATTTTGTATCTGCTCTAATATTATCCTCTATCTTGTCTGTTTAAGTAAGCAAAAACGACATTTTTTTAGTTCTTGTTTGTGTTGTTTCATTTATTGATTGTTCAGTTATCTTACCTATGTGCACTAACACATTGTATTATTTATAGATGTTTAAGAATGATTTTTAATTTATTTTCTTTTCATTTCTTTTTCGTAGTGTGTTAAGGAAGGTTTGTATAAGACTATCCATCCCAAACCAGCCGTAAATGTAGCTTTTTGTTATATTTCACTTTTTAAAATATTTGCAAATACCATGTAATAAGGAATCATTAAAATGATACCTCCATGAACTTCACTCGATTTCCAGAAGTCAAGCCTGTCAAAGGTTTTCAAGGAGTAAAATGTATAATCACAATAAATGCGTTGAAAAATCAGTGAGCCCTATTATATTATGTTGATTGTCCTCGAAATAATTAGATATATTTCATATTTCCGATCATTTTCTAGAAATGAAACTTTGCTGGTGTTTTCAAGCGTAAGCACAAGGAATTTGTAAATCTGTGAAAAAATTAATTTCGTCAAATTACGACCTTGACATGTATTTTCACATGTAGTGCAAAATGAAGTTTGCTGCATTTATGGCTCGTTTGAGATGGACGGAGACAAATATTTACGTATTCCACATCTTAATTCACTGCCTCTTTTTCTATCTCATTTCATTTTTATCGAGCATGATATGATGGATGGAATTCATGGAGAAAAAAGAGGAAAGCTGTGACGTTCAATTGCTACTTTAATTTTTTCAATAAAAACTCAACATCCAAATGGTAAGTGCGAGTCAGATGGCAATTTCGATAGGAAATTCTCAGTTTTCACATGGTTTACGGGTATTTGACACGGTTTTGGGTTGCGTTGTACCATTTAAGTTATAGCGATAGGAGGGTCATTATCACAGAAATGTATCTAAACCAAAAAAGCGGATGTAACTTGAAATACAGCGTCCGTGTGACTGAGCGTCCTAGGTACTATTCAATTGTGTAGAACGTATTTGTACATGTGCATAAATAAATCAGTGATTGCGACTTATTCCGTGTAGTTCAATTAGACCCGGACTCCTGGTTATGGGAGACACTCAGTCTCATTACACCGCCATTTCTTATGAAAACGGTATTTATAGTTATATCTAACAACAAATGTTGAAGGTGTAACACATCACCGGAAGCTCTCGCATGTTGCAATCAATTTTGAGCGCCTCACTAAATGACTCTCTTTTTTCAATGTAATGAGGACTTTACCAAAAGACCTCTATTTTTTATCGGTGTTTCCGTAACCTGACCACTTGTTTTGACCACTTCTTCTGATCACTTAATCTGACTACTTGTTTGTACGTCCAAATATACTCCAAATATATTTTGACGTATA